>APFE030299135.1:71953-158159 GCA_000404065.3 Pinus taeda
GAAGAAGAAGCCAAAACCACACGGCCTACACAGAATACCCAGGATGGAGGAGAAACTTGGATGAGACAAATGCCTTACGTTCAACTTGCCGAGATTGAGAGAATCCTCAACCCTCAGGTGGCCAAACGAACTCAGCAGAAGGAATATCTACAATATCTGGTCAAGTGGAAGAACCATCCTATTGAGGATAGTTCGTGGCTTGATGCTAGGCAAATTGAACAGGCGGGTTCTTCAGTCGAGAAGCTCATGGACTAGAGTCATGATTTCTTTTTGCCTTGGGAGCTTGATGTAGGAGCATCCAGCTAGGGCACCATGACCGGCTGTTGGTCTCTGCCAAGGTGGAAAGTTGTATTAGCGTATTGGTTTCTTTATGTTTAGTTTGTCAAAATAGGATGTAGAACTTTATTTTTCTGTTTAATCTCAGTAATAGTTAAGGACAGTTTGGTCGGTTAGGTTCACTAATTTGTTTGTCTTTAATCAATAGTAGGTTAATAATTGTTTTATCATTTTAGAGGAAAAAGACAAATATGTCTAATGTAAAATCTTATCATATAGGCAAAACCGAATACATGAATAGTTATGTAGCTAATAAGAATTGCAACTAAAAAAGGAACTACATAGTTCAAGTAATTGTAGACAGAGGATATAAATGTAACATCGAAAATCATTGACAGGGTTCAACATTTTACATACAGTAATAAAAAGACAGAACAAGTTTATGATCGATCCATCTGTAACAATTTCTTCATACTATGTATCTACATTTCTTAACCAGTAAACAATTCATAAATTACAAACAAAGTGCAGGTATATAGCTTTACGCATTTCCTCTCTTAAAGAACAGAGTACCGGGAAGTCAAACGCATACAATTTTTTCAAGACGAGAATGGACAAATAGTGAACGAGCCCATGGCCGGAAGGGACCAACATAGCATAACCAACTGAATGAGAAAACAAGAACCTGAACACCGATTAGACAAACCCCACACAAAGGTAACTGGTGACAGTCTGTTCAACACCATTTCTTTTCATTTCCAATGAAACAGAAAAATACATGTTTATTATTACATAAAAGTTCAATAATACATTGTCGGAATAAATAGAATAAATAACGACCATAAGACAGAGCAAACCCTAGTAGCGGGTTTGATATAGTGAAACCCTCGCATCCAATTGTATGGTTCAAAGAAAATAATTGCAAACTAGAACTATAACAGAAGTGAGCCCAAGTCGTATAACGACACAAGTAAAGATGCAAACAAATGAATGCTGAGGCATGGCCAACCAACAAATTACAGACCCTAGTTACAACTCTACGAATACTACGGTGACATAGCCTACCAGAAAAGTTTGAGAACTGAAGGGTTTGAAGTTGTCCATGTCCAAGGTTGAAACTTGACCAGAAAGACCAGAGTAGGCAAAGCCCATCAGTCCAACCAGGCCTAAAAGAAAACAAGAGAAATATAGTTTAGGAAAAAAAGAACGATACCCTTACCTGAGGATGCATTTGTACAAAGAAAATGCAGGTTATTGAGCCACAAAGCACGGAAGTCACTTGAGATGAAGGAGCAAAACATTTGTTAACACTAGAACCAGACAAAAGCAGAAGTGAAGCATGGAAGGATAAGTTACCTGAGGAATAAGAGCTGAGCGAGGCTGCCCGTAACCTGAGCATGCGAAGACAATAAAAAAAAAAATTAGGAGCAAAATTGTAGCAAAGCAACAAACAACAGGATAGTAATAGTTGAGAACTAGATAAGCCCAACCAGTCGTCGATTTCCATGCTCGAGCATATAAATTAACAAACATCGCCTAGAAAATGAATAAACCAACCTCCATAACGCATGATAGGGTCGCACAACAAAGAACATATTCGCCAACAGCACAGGCAAAGCTTGTATCTCAACATTCATTTGCAGACAGAATACAAGAAGACCAATACCAAAGAAACCCTCACGGAGTTCACCTTGAGAGAAAAAATTCAAAATGACAAGAATGCCAAGGTTTTGCTCGAATTGAACTAGCAGGAAACAAGGATTGAGGCAGGACATATCAGCTGTCACATTAAAAATCCACCCTAAATTATTTCAACCACCATGGAAAAATATCTATTGATTACAAGTGTGTTTAAAGCCTAATCGTAAACCAAATCCGAGCTAACAATCAACACTGGACATACTTTGGTTTAAGTCACACATTCGAGTGTGAGCTGGGTCCCATCATCTGCTACTCTTAGAGGGATGAAATCTATTTATCTCTCTGAGCACTTGGTAGACCCGGAATTAAGATGGATCTAAGATGATAGAATTTCCCCTTTAAATAGTCTATGCTCACATGAATACCATGGTACTACCATTGGTCAATACCATGGGTTATCATAAACCTAGAGCTTAAAAATTACTATTAGTAATTTATAAAAATTAATAATTGATTTTATTTTATTGTTTTATTTTAACCAAGTTAAAATGTTTAACATACACTAAATTAAAACATCCATTTTCACTCTTGATCCACCAAGCCCCGAGAGGGATTAAATTTTTTTCACTCTATGCTAGTTTGCATATCACAATATTTGATCCCTCTCGGGGCTTAGTAGATCTAGAGTAAAGATGGATCTATGCTAGTTTAATTCCCCCCTTTAAATAGGCTACATTCCACGTGAATACCATGGGTCAATACCATGTGACATTTTTATTTTTATTAATACTAATGTTAGCGTTAATAATGTTTTTTTGCATGGTATTAATAATAATCTAGCCCATGGTATTTGGCCCATAGCATTTTGCCCATAGGTTTCACCTAAATATAATGCATTTTTTGAGTGTTCGTAGTGACTTATGGAGTAAATATTAAAAAAATGTCATTAAAGGAGCCCCCGAGATGGATCTGAATCGCCCCTGATCACCATTCTGAAATCCTTGCTTCCCTCGACTTTCAACCTTCAATCCGCAACGCCCTGACTGAGGGTTTTTCAATGACTGCGCTCCCAGGAGGGGCGGGATCCTCCCTCCCTCCATACATCGGCTCAACCTCCGATAACTCCAGGAAAAAACAAAACGATCCTCTGCACAAACCAGCAACCCTTCCGGAAATAGAGCAAGGACCAGATCTGGCCACCAACGAAGAAGAAACTGCTGCTGCATGCGATGATACGGGCAAAGACAGCGGCAGGAATAAAAAAGCTCCCGAGTCACAACCAAAGGTGACTTCAACCATATGCATACAAAAAAAAGCCGAAAGAATCAAAATCGATCTTCCCAGCCAATGAATCAATGGTGAAATTCAATTTATGAGGGACCATGCACTCATCGGCAAGTTCCTCAGATTCTGGCCTACTGAAAAGGCCTTGCATGGTTGGATCGCTTCAAAATGGAAGCCTAAGGGACAATTTACTTTGTAGCTTGGCCCCAAAGGCTTCTTCAGGTCAATCTTTAACTATCTAGAGGACAAATCACACATATTTGAAGGAGGCACGTACTTCTTCAATTCTTCTCGATTGTACTTAAGAGAATGGAAAGAAAGAAAGATTCAGACAAGGAGGACTTCAGCTAGGCTCATGTCTGGATATGAATGTATTCCATCCCTGCAGAATATTGGAAGGAGGAAACTCTAAGGGACATAGGCAACAGCTTGGGGACCTTTATCAAAGCTTCTGAGGAAACTAAAACTCGCAGATATACTTCTTACGCCTGGATCTGTGTCCAAATGCACCTCACCAAAGCTCTAGCAGACTCGGTAAGTCTTTTCTACAAAGACTTTGAGTGGATTCAAACTTTAGATTATGAGCACATTCCTTTTCGTTGCAGAAAGTGCCATGAGCATGGCTATCTCTTCAGGGATTGCCCCCTCAATGCTCAACCCAAACCCCCTGTAAATGATCTAAGCACAGAGTCAGAAGGCTTCACCAAAATCTCTAATCGCCACCGTCATGCAAAGAAATCCACCCCAGCTCTTGATAGCTCCAAAAAGCTAGACTCCCTGAATAGATTTTTGATTCTCACCCCTCTCAATCCTCCTGAGAATCCTCCATCTTCACCCTTGGCTAACCCTAAACTTCCTTCTCCCTCCTGGATCCCCAATCCTCCGCGGCCATCATCTGACTCAGATCCTTCAAGCCTTCCCATCTCCCCCGCTCACAGGAAATTGGAACCAGAGATTACAGTGCAATCTTCTTCAATGGATCTGGAAGTGGCTCTAATCCTCAACACTCAGGACAATACTCTCATGGAAGATCAAAACATGCCCTTAAAAAAGGATGAAGATCCAGAAAGTATCAGCTTAGAAGGTTTAGATATACTCAAGCTGGAGACAGCCTGCAAACAGAAAGAGTACAACATAATTCATCCATGGGAAATCGAAAGGCTCGAAGGAGTTATCAGCAAAGCGCAACACATGGTTAGGCACTTGGTCCACAGTGTTCTTGACACCTCCAAGGAGCTTCTATCCCCAATAAGGCCGATGTTAATGTTAGTATTTGCATATGACCATTAGTGATCAAAAATACTCTTTTCATATCATATTAATGTCCCATTCTAAAAATTTTGTCCTTCCACTAGGTCATCATGCAAAAATTTGGTCACTGAAGGTTGAATTAGTGTTTCCTTTACTCCTTTTAGAAATTTATGCCTTGCTAGCTCATTTCACCTTTTGCTGAACTATACCATTAGTCATGACTTCATCATTACAGTCATTTTCATCATGGTCACAAACACTCAAAGTCTCCATTAGGTTTTAGCATTTCCAAGGTCCACTAAAACACCATCTCCTGCATAAAAGACCAGCAAGCGAAGGAGTAAGAATAAACAATATTTCATCAACAAAATAATTTGTAATTTGAATATTCATGAAAAAATGTAATTTTATGGTTTTAATATGTAATAATTCTCATGGTTCCAAGTGTTGTAAGTTCAAATTTCCATTAGCCAAAAGGAAGAGTTTCAAATTCATTATATTTCCAAATCCACTAGGAAGATCAAATTTGAAGATCAAGTTTAAAGGTAAATTGTAAAAGATAAGTCAAGTTTGAGAAAGAAAAGGTGGGTTCCAAGACCAATTTTGAAAAGTTAAACAAGGTATAAATGCCATAAAAGACCAAGCTAAGACTCATTTTCACTCTTATCCATTGATATCTCACTCACCTACACTCCATTTACCTCCCTTGACCTTTTCCCATGCCCATTCCTCTCATTTCCCTCTCATAGGGTTTTGAGGGCATTTTTCTTGGTTTCATGACCTCCATGGTTAAATAGTCAACAAAACTTGTATCCTGATGCTCTTACACCTTCCCCTATCCTTAATATACCTTCCTAAATACTTCCCATCACTCCTATCCCTCACAATCATCATTTTTCTACAAACTCTAGCCTATTACTATGCTTTTCACACTTTTCTAGACTAGACCTGTGTTTCTCCCTTTTGGACCCCTTCCCCTCTCTTAATCCTTGAAATTATAGTTTCCCCTACTTCCTAACATCCCTCCGTACCTCCCAAAATTTTCCTCAGAATTAGCAGCCCTCTATCCCCTTTATTTGCCTTCATTCCTATAAATTTCCCAAATCCCCCATTTTGCGTACACTAAACCCTAATTTCCTCTCCCATTGAGCTAGGATTTTCTATGGAATCAGAGATATTTGATAAGAGGAGGCATAATGGAGGTCATATCAGCAAGTATGAGGCCACTCCAACTAATAAGCATCATGTCTCCATCATTTTTCAAAAAGTCATTCCAAGGGACAAAATCATTTGCCATACATAACACCAGCTTTTATTCAAAGTATGTTTCGAGCCAAAAAAAGATGCATTTCACAAACATGAGAGAGTTTTTTGTCCATCATAGGCTAAGGAAGAAAAACCTCCTTCATTTTTTACACAACTGTTATGGTTTTGGAGAAATGTAAAACATACAAGTGCTACAAGAGGTTTTCTGCGCTTCTGGAGTAATGTTGGGAAACTCAACGTATCTCCTAGCTGGATTTTCCACATGAATTTTGTGATTAGTCAAATGATAAATAGACAAAAATAGGTTTCTATTTAGCTATTATGATCTCAATTCGGAGTTTAGGAAGGTCTCAAACAATTGCCTGCAAGAGCACACTTCATTTGTGCACCCTCATTCTCCATGTTTTTTACCAGTATTGGGAGAATTGATTTTTGAGGGGCTATACTGAATCATGTGCAGTTATTTTTAGGTCCATTGTGTATTCAAGAGAGATATCTTTCCAACGAGCTATCATGAGCTCAATTTGGACTCCAGGAAGCCACTCAAAATCAGGCTACAATGTGGAGGGCGCGCCTGACACAAAAATGCCGCATTGAGCAGTCTTGGGAGAAACTATTTTTGAGGGGTAAAACCAAATCAATTTTGGAAACTAAAGGTAGATTTGGAAACTAGATAGGATAAAATTTCCAATGAGCTATCCTAGGCTCAATTTGGACACTAGGAAGGCACTCAAAATCAAGCTGCAAGATGGATGGCGCATTTGACAAAGAGATGACACGTTTGACCAGTTGTCTAATTTTTCACTGTTTTTTCTCCAGATTTGATTTTTATCCTGGGAAATAGTGTTTTTATTGATGTAATTGATGATTTAAATGTAATTATGGTATTTTTACGATTACCTAGCATAAATAGATTAGTTAAATAGACTCTATGAGGTGTAATGAATCAGTTTCATTGTAATTAGGGACAAGTCACTTTGACCACCCCACACTCTAGATATCAATTCCGATTTTGGTGGAACTACTCCTCCTATCATGAATTCGAGCCATGAGCTTGGGAAGATTTTGTTTGAGGCCTATATCTTGTATTTTTCAGTCATTTCAATGGTTGGACTTAGTTGGATGTTGTAGTATTGATCAGAGACACTAATGTAATCAATATTTGGTAGAATTCAATGAATGAGTTGCAGCTATTTTGATGGAATACCCGTGGTATGGAATTTTGACATAATTTCTACTTATGTTACATATTTTTGAATACTTTTTACTCCCATGTTTCATTTCACTTCTATGATATGTTTATTTTCAAGTTGATGAGCATAATACATCTTACATGCTCTGTTTTGGGGAAATCTTCATAATTTGTCCATTTTCTATAGTTTAGAAAGAATACATGCTTTTCTTGCTCTTTCTAGCACCTCATCGGTCTGATCCATCTCACTCAAGAACCTTAAAGTGTTTGAGTGTCTACCTACCTTTCTCCATCATATGTCTACAATGATACCCCTATTTTCCCTCACCTAGTCTCTTTGACCTAATCCTCATCCAAAAACCCAATCAAATCAAATCAAAACAACCTCTGCACACATACCTAGCCTAAAAACCCTAATTTATCTAGCCCTCTCTACTATGACCTTGTGGAGAGAGCCCTCTTCGAATTAGTAGGGCTAGCTACCAAGCCAAAAGATTGGTCTATGGTTACCTCAACTGGACTCTTCCTCAGCCTTGGAGATATGGAGGAGTGATAACAGATGAAAAGGGGAAACTTATCTTGTTGTAGAGTTTAGTAAAAATCACCAAGAGATTACTACATTTGGGTGGTCTGAGGAAGAAATCAGAAGTTAAATGATATCTTTTGTCTCTTTTTCTTAATCTTGACTACAATCAAATATCTGATGACAACAACATATTGGCTGAATATTCGACAATTATCCTATCCATTTGACTTTCTGATGGTTTCCTATATTCGTTCCTATCATCAAATATTTGACCTACGTTATTTTACCATCGGATATCCGACGATGTACCCAATATGAAAATGTGTTTTCCAATTTCGTATGAATGGTAAACAATTGTTGCATAACATTCAATTCCACCATTAATGACTTTTTGCATTGACAACATCTAATATGGGACAAATTTGACTAATTAATTTAAATATAACATTAATATTACATATATATTAATATTATATTAAATTATTATAATATAAATTATATGTATAAAGTTATTAAATATATTATTAAAGAATTATAATAAATAGATATATATGTGTGTGTATTGGTGTGTGCATATGCTTTAACATCAGATGACCTTGACATAGTTTATATATATATTAATTGCGATTATTTTGAAAGGTTGTAAGCTTCTTTTGAGGTTAATTTTGGAACAAAATCATCACTGAAAGTTTGGAGACAAAAAATGTCACATAACATTCAGCCTCAAGTAGACGAAGGATATGTTGGATTGATGTCAAGGGCTTATGAGGATGGAAAATGTTATTGTCCTTGTAGAAAATGCGATGCCTTAAGGCCAAGGACAATTCTAATAAAATCAACTAAAAAGCATTGTAGAGACTATGGACATGTTGAAGGCAGACAAAAATATCATGCATTTGTAAATTATTTATTATATGTCGTTTTACTGTATATTGTTTTTGTAAATATTTATATGTATATCATATTTTAGATTGTATGTCTTTATATTGTAAATTGTATTATCTTTCTATTGTAAATGTATTTTATAATATTCTTCTGGGAGGTGTTGGAACTATGTTGTCATCTTGATGTGGAATATAAACATTGTTTGATTATTTTTGTTAGGGTCCTTTAAGGCGTGAGGTCGAGTTAGGGGTTAATTAATTTTAGGGCTTCGGGATAAGGGGTTATTGTTTAAGGGTTTTCAGGTTAGGGGTTAAGGGCTTAGGGGTCATGGGTTTAAGGGCTTAGGGGAATGGGGTTAAGGTGTTAGGGGGTTAATGTATATTTTTTAGGGGGTTAATTTTTACTTAGAGGATTTATAGGTTAGTCATGGGTTTTTATGAAGCATTATTAATAATTTTTTAAAGTATATTATGCGAGATATGAAATTGAGAAAGAATATGACATTACAATGATAAATGCAAAATAAGATCAATATTTTTTTATTATGGTCATGACTATATATCTTAGTAGGTGTCTCACTTACTACATATCAAGAAAAATAACATCTTTCTTAAAACGTTTCAACAAATTCATAAATATCTTGATAAATTACAAAAACATCATCATTGATTTGTTGTCTTTGTTTCTGGTCTCACCTAATTTTACTTTCTCTTTGCCTTTATAGTCTTTCTTGTCTTTGTTTTCCTTATATATTATATTTTTAAATTATTGTTATATAGGCATTTCAATATTTTTATATACACTAATATTACTTTATTGATTGTAATTGTATAGTATCGCCCCCTAGGGAATTGCTAGATAAGGAAGAGGTGGTTGTAGTACAAGCTCCTATTCAAGAACATGGATTGATTAATATTAAGGATCAAGCTAATGATCCTACGGAAGAAGATAATGATGTTGATAAAATAGTTGAAGAACATAGGATAAATAGATTGATCCAAGAGACATTTAATAATGTTGGAATGGATGACGATGAAAACTAGTATGCTGACCATGCTTTTGATTTACTTGTACTTGAGATGGAACTAAACCTGTTTATGAAGGCTCAAAAACATCCCTTCTCTCTGCTTTATTGCTATTGGTCAACTTAAAGGTGGTGAATGGTTTGTCAAACACATGTGTGACACAACTCCTAAGGTATGTAATATGTTTTGTGACATTTAGTACTATTTACATGATAAATCAATTATTTTTTCCATTGTTTTTAATGTCACTACATGGTCAACCATATTTATTTTAGGGTTTATAATATTTATATTAGGGTTTATATACCTTAGGTCTATAATTTTTATCCCTTGGGTTTATTATTCTCTTGGTTTATCATAGCAATCCCTTGGGTTTATTAGTCTAAGGGTTCATATTCCTAGGGTTTAAGATGATTCATTTAGGTTTATAATCCCTTGGATTTTCAATATTAATCCCTAGCATTTATTAATCCCTTGGGTTCAGAATATCGATCGTAGGTTTTTTTATTCACATGGGTTTATAATGTTGATCATGGTAAACCATGTTTTATAAACTCAATCATGATCAACCATCGTCAACCATATTTTATAAAACCAATTGTCGTCAACCACACATGATCATGGTCAACCATGCTTCTACATCACATTCTGATAAAGATTGTCTCAATATGAAAATCAATCATTGTTTCAACCATGGTCTAACATCGCATTATGACAAAGATTATTTCAATATGATAATCATGGTCAACAATGTTCAACCATGGTCAATCATGGTCAACTTTGGTAAACCATGTTCAACCATGGTCCAACATCAGTTTATGACAAAGATTGTCTCAATATGATTGTCTTAATAATAATAAATACATAATAATAATATAATAATAATAAAATAATTAATTAATTAATAATAATGTTATTATTGATAAATAATAAACAAATAATTAATATTAATTAAATAATTATAATATAATATGATTAAATATTTAATAATAATAATAATAATAATAATAATAATAATAATAATTAGTTAATAATTAAAGATTATTTTAATCATTTTAAAAATATCATTGCTATTACTAAATAAATAATTATTGTTATTAAGATTATTACCAGCCTAGATCCATCTTAACAACATATCTATCAAGCGCCAAGAGGGATCAAATCTCTCAAGGTGCAAACCTATTTTTTGAGTGCAAAACGTGAGGAAAGGTTTTCATCGTGAGAGGTTTGATCCCTCTCAACCCTTGATAGATGCATTGTTAAGATGGATCTAGGCTGGTTTCAGTCATGTGCGGTCAAACAAAATTTGTTGAACATCTAATTATTTTGATAATTTTAAATATGCTAAATATGTCTAAGGTTAATTTGGTCAATTTAATTTAAATTTTTCTTAGTTACCTCAGTTTGTTGAGATGAGAGAGACTGTTAGTAACTTGAATGATGGAATACAAATTTTGAGTGCAAAGTGTTAATGCAACAATTTTGATAGATAGAAAATGTGAATACTAAGAATATTGTCAATTGCAAACAATATTCATTGCAATCAATCTGAGACTATTTTTTTCCATTTTCTCATATCGATCATATGAAAAGAGTAGTTGCAATCATAGACCATTCAAATATTTAACTCAAGCTATTGTAGTAAACAACATACCTTGTCTCTGTTGCTCTCTAATATTAATAGCAGTTTTCTCCAAAGTCAATCATTGTAACTTATGGAGTATTAAACCCCAAATAATTTTCAATGGTAGTTATTTTCTATTACCGCGTTTGAATGCAAAGTAATTAAAAATGTTTGAGTGATGGAAAATGGGAATAATAAGAATGTACCCAATTATAAATTCAAGTAAGCAAACATTTTATTTAGGATGAAAAATTCAAGTATTGTATTTATGGTTGAATAATTTTTATGTGCTTACCATGAGAAAGAGTGTGTATCTTTTGGTGGTTAGAGGGAGAGACAAGGGGAGATATAAGAAGAGAGAGGCAAATACAGGGAGGAAGGAAGAGATATGGATATGGAGAGATAAATGTTAAAGAGAGAGAGAAGGGGAAGAGAGAGAGAGAGGGAGGGGAAAGGGAGGTAGGGAGAGAGAGAGGGAGGGGAAAGGGAGAGATCGTGTGTATGTTTAGGGGCTGGGATAGAGAGATAGAGAAGGAGAGACAATGGGAGATAGAGATATAGATAGACGAGGTAGAGATGTGCTTACACTGAAATCAATGCACACTATTAATCTAATTACTTTCAAATTAATGTACATCATACATCTTGTTGCATCAAATCAAAAATCAACATCTACACTAAAATCAATGCATCTAGTGCAAACAATCAAATAGGATTAGAAATCAACATCTAAACTGAAATCAATGCATTTAGTGCAGGCAACCAAATAGGATTATAAATCAACATCTACACTAAAACCAATGCATATAATGCAAGAAATCAAGTATGAGTAGAAATCAACATCTACATTGAAATCAATGCATCTATTGTAAGGTATTAAATATGATTAGAAATCGACATCTACATTGAATTCAATGCATCCAGTACAAGTGATTAAATCAAATTAGAAATCAATATCTACATTGAAACCAATGCATCATGTGCAAGCAATCAAATAGGAGTAGAAATCAACATCGACACTGAAATCAATGCATCTAGTGTAAGGTATTAAATAGAATTATAAATTGACATCTACACTGAAATCAATGCATATAGAGCATGTGATCAAATAGGATTAGAAATCAGCAACTCCGTTGAAATCAATACATCTATTTTAGTGAAAATCTAAAATATTGACGACTTTCTAGATCTAACTTCTATGTCTATATTTTTCTCTATGAGACTCTTTCTTCTTCCCTCTCTTTCCACCTTCCATTCTGTGTCTATCTCCCTCCTCCTCTCCTTCTCTCTCTTCCAATCCATCCCTCCCCCATCTCACTCTATTTTCCTCTCCCTAAGTTTCTCTATCTTTCTCTTCTTTCCTCTCTCCCCTATCATCTATATCTATACCTCCCTCCATATCTCCTTATTTGTTTCTCTATCTCAACCCCCTAAACATATACCATGCTCTCTCTCTCTCTCTCTCTCTCTCTCTCTCTCTCTCTCACACACACACACACACACAAAATCTCCATCTCTCCCTTCCCACTCCCTCTACACCTTTCTCTCTCTATGTCTTTCTTCACCTTCTAACTCCATCTCTCTCTCCTCTCTATGATCTCTCTCAAGCCGTCTCTCTTTTCCCTTCCTCTCTCTCCCATTCTCTCCCACATCCCTCTATCTCTGCCCCCATCATACACACACTCTCTCTCCACCCTCCAACTTTGTCACTATCCCCATCCCTCTTTCCTTCTATCTCTCCCCCTCTCTCCCCCCTCCATATATATGTCTCCCTGTCTCTCTCTTCCCCTTCTTTCCCTATCTTTATCCTCTCCTTTTCTCTCTCTTTCCTTGTCTCCTCTCTCCCTCATTCCATCTTCATCTCTCCCTTGTCACTCCCTCTCTTCCCCCCTCTAAATCCATCTCTCTCCCTCCTTCTCTCCCCCTCCTTTCTCTCTTTCTTCCTTTCTCTCTTTCATTGTGTCTCTCACCTCTATGTCTCTCTCCCACAGTCTATTCCCTCTTCCATCTCTCTCTCTTTCTTAAATCTGATCCCATTATATTGTATTTAAGAAAATATTTAAATAATAAAAAACATAATTGTTGTAAAATATTAAACCTATATTTTATATCAATCATATTAAAGAAAATACAATAATAAAAAGATTAAAAGAATTACCCATTATCTTTCCTCTATCATTGTTAATCACTTTGCTTTCTCATTTTTTAATTTATGAAAACCTCCATTCAATATCTATGAAAATATTATCAGTAGTCGTGAGGATGGAGGGTGGAGGGCTTAGATATACCTCGGGTTTAGATATACCTCAGAAGTAATTATAACCCTTTTTCTCTTAGATTTAATTAAAAAACATTATAAAATTAAATCAAAATAAAATATTTGTAAAATATTTTTGTTTTAAAATAAGTTATTGTTTTTGGGCATGTGGTATTGATAAGCCATGGTATTTTAACAACTAAAAGGCTAATCCATGACATAATAATCAAAACTCTAGATGACCCATGGTATTATAATTTTCTTCCCTCCTCTCCCTCTCTATCTTTCTCTGGTGGGTATTGGCCCATGGTATTGTAAAAAAACCTACTTAAAAATTAATAATATCCATGGTAAATATTCATGATTAAAAATCTTGTCATATCGTAAATATTAAGTTTTTATCTTCTTATTAATTAAATTTATAGATGGAACACATCTATATTAACTGTTACAAATATATTGATTACATAAAATCTAATATTACAATATTATATGTTACCCAATATTTATAACGACCCTCACCTAATAAATAATGGTGAGGGATGCGGAGAAATACTAATTAAAAAGTAATATTATTAAATTTTATCTAATATTTCAGGTCACCCTAAATATTACATTCTACTCAATATTTTCCCTTACTCCTACTAATTTTATTGAACACTTTCCATTATATTGAATTGCTTTCCTACAACCAAAAACCCTCAATGCAATGAATATAAATTTACCTGATTAATATTATTATATAAATCACACAACTGAAAATCTGAACACCAAGAAATATAAATTTATTGGGTTATTATTATTACAGAAATCACACAACGAAATATAAATTTATTAGGTTATTATTATTTACCTTGTTATTATTACGGGATATGCCCAATTGAATCCTCCACTCTCTTTACCTAATTTTCTTTGTTATTCAATGAATAAGCTAATCGGTCTCTTTTTAAATTGTATATCATTTTCAAAATTGAATTTGTTAATATTAACGGACACTTTTTTTATTTTAATTAATTTTATTTTTTTTAATGAAACTTTATGCATATCTTCAGCATATACAATATATATTAGCCAACACATATATAGTAATGTTACACATATCTTCAACACATTCAATATATGTTAGGGGACACACACACACACACACACACACACACACACACACACATATATGTTGTTTTAATGTAACATTATGTGTCGTGACAACATCTTCTTCATATACTAGGTTATAGAACCCACATTCAATATATGTTAGCGGAAACACACACACACACACACACACACATATATATATATATATAGTTTTAATGTAACATTATGTGTCGTGACAACATCTCCTTCATATACTAGGTTATAGAACCCCTTTCAGGGCAATAACATTATTTAACTAATTTATTAACGCTTAATTATATAATTTATATAATTCATAAAATTACAAAGACACAAATCCATAATCAAATATTAACATAAACTATTTAAAACTTACTTTTAACTTTATTGAAATCCCATACGTATTATAAACATGCATTTCTTGGCCTTACCTTTATTTGCTTGCTCGTGCTCCAATCATCTTTGTTTTGTTGTATCATTTTCTTCTGATATAATTGATTTTAAAAGATGTAAAACAAGATTTCCTATGCTTAACCACTACAAAAGGTATCTCATGTTGTTTGTGGAGTAGAAAATTTTATCGAAATTTATATACAACCCATAATGAAGATTGGTAGGATAGAAAACAAAATCATGTTAAGTGTGAAGCCAAATTCATGCATGATTCTAGATTATTCTTCTACACCGCCATTAGTTTCTAGATATCCATGATTCTAGATCTTTCTATACCGTCATTAATTTCTAGATCTCCATCTAAATCACATACAAGATTCTAGATCTTTTTTCTGCCTCTATAAATTTGTAATTTCTTTGGCCAAGGAATGCAAGCCAAGGTCCAGGCCTATTATGTAATGCAAAGTGATTTATGTTCTCCATTGATTTTTTTATCTATTCTGTTGTTTTTGATTGAGTAATCTTGTTGTTTCTCCATTTGTCTGTCTCTGAAATTATTCTTTGCTATTGTCGTCTAAGTCTCTGAGTATAAATCGGTTGCGTGTGATGTATGCTCTGAACTATCAACTAGTATCAGAGCTTGGTTTGAATATCCACTGTGCAAGCTACTTAGTGCAATCACCTTACTCTGGTAGCATTCATTAAAACGTTGGTTGTTACCTTTGGAGTTGTTGAAGGATCTGTCCAAGAAATCAGAAATTGTTGCAAAGAAGAGAGTCCACGAAAAAGATCTACTCAAGAAATAGCTGAGGAACATTAAGAAAGTTGTTGCAAGAAATAAAAAAGGCTATGGGCATATGGTGAAACGTTCCATAAAGCCTAAAACATGGAGTGCGTAAGCGTTTTAGGTGGAGTTTGTAATTTTTTTTACATCAAGCTTGCACGTATACAAATTAACATATGTATGTGTGAAATGTGAAATGGTTAAAACATTATATATGTTTTTTATATTTATATGTTGGAATTTTGAAAAGTATATTTTAAAAGGAATAGGAATTTTGAAAATGGTATTTTAAAAGGAGAAAGGTCATTATTACTAAATTTTAAAGAGTAATAATTAAAGTTTTATTTTTAAGTGGAGTTTTTGTTTTTGGGCATCAATATATTGAAACTGGACACAACAATTACAGATATGGAGAAGTTGAGTGGGACTAATTTTTCCCTATGGAAATCACAGATGGAGGATATACTAATTTTGAAGGATCAGTATTTGCTGATTGAGGGTACAACAAAGAAACCCTCATCGATGAAAAATGAAGAATGGAATAAGCTAGATAGAAAGGTGACTGCAACAATATCTAGCAAAGAATGTGTATTTCAATGCGTCTGAAGAAAATACGGTTGAAGGATTATGGAAGAAGCTCCATGATCTATATGAGAAGAACATGGCATCAAACAAAGTGTTCTTGATGAAGAAGCTTTATAATCTCAAAATGAAGGAGGGTGCTTTAGTTGCTGAGCACTTGAATGCATTTAATATTATTAACAATCCGCCAATATCTAGCAAAGAATGTGTATTTCAATGCGTCCGAAGAAAAGACGGTTGAAGGATTATGGAAGAAGCTCCATGATCTATATGAGAAGAACATGGCATCAAACAAAGTGTTCTTGATGAAGAAGCTTTATAATCTCAAAATGAAGGAGGGTGCTTTAGTTGCTGAGCACTTGAATGCATTTAATATTATTAATAATCAACTTACCTCTGTTAAAATCATTTTAGATGATGAAATTAGAGTCATTTTCCTAATGTGTTCTATGCCAGACAGTTGGGAAAATTTAATTGTAGCTATGGGCACTTCAGCAACTACAGGGACCCTGAAGTTTGATGATGCTAGCCACAGTTTAATGAATGAGGAGTTGTGACACAAGTCAATTGTGGAAAACTAGGGAGGAGAGGCTCTAGCTCTAGTTGATCGTGGTAGGAAAATGGATCGAGGCCAACAAGGGCAATCAAGATCGAGAGGCCAATCAAAATCAAGGAGAGGCAGAATAATTTGCTTTCATTGTGGCAAACCTGGGCACATGAAGAAAGAATGTCGATTCTGGAAGAAATCACAAAAGGATCAAAGACTGTCGAGTACAAATCACAAGTCATCCAGCACAAATGAAAGTGAGACTACTGTTGTAGCCACAGATGGTGATGTGTTGTTTATTGTTTCAGTAGAGGATGCATGTGTATATACATCTAGCAGTAGCTTTGATTGGATCCTTGACTCTGGGGCATCTCACCATGTAACCCCATGCAAGGATAGTTTTGTTTCATATAATCTTGGTGATTATAGTAGAGTGCATTTGGGGAATAATCATTTTTGCAGTATTGTTGGAGTGGGAGAGGTCCAGATCAAGATGAAATATGGACAAGATATATTGTTGAAACAGGTTAGGCATGTACCAGAAATGCGCATGAGTTTAATCTCTATGGGACGACTGGATGATGAAGGCTATTCCACAAGCTTTGGAAAAGGAGGCTGGAAAATTAGCAAAGGAGCATTGGTCGTGGCCAAAGGACCTAAGACAAGAACATTATACACATTGAATACACTAATAGGAAAATTAGATTTGGCTGTTGTCACAAAAGAAGGAAATTTAGCAGATCTGTGGCATAAGCGCTTGGGTCACATGAGCAAGAAGGGCTTAAAAATCTTTGTTGGTAAAAATTTATTGCCAGGTTTAAAATCCTACAATCTTGATCTTTGTGAAAATTGTATATATGGTAGACAAAGAAGAGTTTCATTCCTTCGAAGTGGCCATGAAAGAAAGAAAAATGTGTTATTGGTACACACAGATGTGTTTGGGCCCGTTAATATCAAATCATTAGGAGGAGCATCATATTTTGTAACATTTATAGATGGTTCATCCAGGAAAGTTTGGGCATATCCTATGAAAAGTAAAAGTGAAGTGTTTGGAATATTTCAAAAATTCCATGTTGTTGTTGAAAGAGAGACTAACAAATTGCTAAAGTGTTTAATAACAGATAATGGTGGAGCATATTGCTCCAATGCATTTAAGGAATATTGTAATAGGTTTGGCATAAAGCATGAGAAGAGTTTGCCTAGTACTCCTCAACAAAATGGTGTCACAGAAAGGATGAATCACACCATTATGGAAAAGGTGTGAAGTATGTTGTCCAATTCTGGTTTGGAGAAGAATTTTTGGGCTGAAGTAGTCAAGACTGCTTGCTATCTCATAAATAGATCTTCAACTACAGCCTTGGATGGCAGTATCCCTGAAGAAGTTTGGACTGGTAAGAAGCTGAATTATTCTCACCTGAAAATCTTTGGATGTGAAGAATTTGTACATATTCCCAAAGAAAATAGAACTAAGCTAGATAATAAATCTATGAAATGCATATTTTTGGGATATGCGGATGAAGATTTTGGTTATCGTCTATGGGATTCAGTGAAACATAAAATTATTAGAAGCAGGGATGTTATATTTAATGAGTCAAAAATGTTCAAGAGGACTGTAGGTGAGTTGGAGGTCAAGAAGGTTATTAACAGGTTTGAAGAGCAGTAGGAAAACATACCACCAATACAAGAAAATGAACAACAAATTCAAGAGCATGAAGAACAATAAGTGGAAAATGTTGAACAACAAGAATAAGGAATCTTGCAAGAACCTTTACAGGAGATTCAACTTGATAATACACCACCACAGTTGGTTCACAGATCCTCTAGGCCTCATAAGCCTTTACAAAGGTATCCTCCTTCAAACTATATTTTGTTGACTGATGAAGGTGAGCCTAATTGTTTTCAAGAAGCTTCTAAAGTTGAGCACAGTGAAGAATGGAAGAAATCAATGGAAGAAGAAATGAACTCTTTGCTGGAAAATAAAACTTGGGAGTTGGTAAACCTCCCAAAAGGTAGAAAGGCTCTACAAAACAAATGGGTTTACAGGATCAAGCATGAAGGTGACGAAAAGAAGGAGAGGTATAAAGCAAGGCTGGTGGTGAAAGGTTTTGCCCAAAAAGAAGGTATTGACTTCACTGAAATTTTCTCACCTATTGTTAAAATGTCATCCATTAGAGTTATTCTTGATCTAGTTACTGCTTTAGACCTAGAATGTGAACAGTTAGATGTAAAAACTGCATTCCTTCATGGTGAATTAGAGGAAGAAATTTATATGGAATAGCCAGAAGGCTTCATAGAAAAAGGCAAAGAAGACCTTGTTTGTAGGTTGAAGAAGAGTCTATATGGGTTGAAACAGGCACCTCGACAATGGTACAAAAAAATTGATTTATTCATGTTGGAACATGGTTTTTAGAGGTTGGAAGTTGACCATTGTGTCTATATCAAGAGGTATGATCAAGGAAAGTATATCATATTATTGTTATACATGGATGACATGTTGATTGTTGGGCATGATAAGAATAATATCAATAGGTTGAAGAAAGATTTGGGTAGCAAATTTGCAATGAAGGATTTGGGACCAGCACAATAGATATTGGCCATGCGGATTATGCGTGACATGAAAAACAAAAGGCTATGGTTGTCACAAGAAAAATATATCAAGAAGGTGCTTGACAGGTTTAATATGAAGGATGCCAAGCCAGTTGGACACCCCTTGCAGCCCACTTCAAACTGAATACTGAATTATGTCTGAGTGATGACAAGGAGAAAGAAGAGATGAGCAAGATTCCTTATGCTTCAACAATTGGCAGCTTGATGTATGCCATGGTATGCATATGACCAGACATTGCATATTCAGTGGGAGTAGTGAGTAGGTTCCTTGCCAATCCAGGCAAACAACATTGACAAGCAGTAAAATGGATTTTGAGGTATCTCAAGGGTCGTAGTCATTATTGTTTATGTTTTGGTCATGATGAGAATGTGCTTGAAGGATTTATAGATGCAAATATGGTTAGAGATATGGACTCCAAAAAGTCCACTACATGTTATTTGTATATATTTGCAGGTGCAGTAATATCTTGGGTGTCAAGGCTACACAGAATAGTAGCCCTCTCTACAACAGAAGCAGAGTACATAGCTGCAATAGAAGCTTGTAAAGAGACATTGTGGATGCAACGATTCCTAGAAGAGATAGGGATAAAGAAGGAAAAGTATGTGTTATATTGTGATACTCAGAGTGCCATTCACTTGGTGAAAAACGCAGCATTTCATTATAAAAAACCAAGCACATTGACCTAAGGTACCATTGGATCAGACATGTGTTGGAGGAAGAACAATTATATTTGGAAAAGATCCATACAGATAGGAACCCTGTTGATATGTTCACTAAGATTTTACCACGAAATAAACAAGAGCTATCAAGAGGCATGGTAGGACTCAGTGTGACTTGATTCATGAATCTTATTTGGCTTCAAGTGGAAGAATGTTAAGTATGAAGCTAAATTCATGCATGATTCTACATTCTTCTACACTGCCATTAGTTTCTAGATCTCCAGGATTCTAGATCTTTCTAGACAGCCATTAGTTTCTAGATCTTCATCGGAATCACATACAGGATTCTAGATCCTTCTTCTGCCTCTATAAATTTGAAATTTCTCTGGCCAAGGAATGCAAGCCAAGGTCCAGGCCTCTTACATAATGCAAAGTAATTTATGTTCTCTAGTTATTGTTTTATCTAATCCGCTGTTTTGTTGTTTCTCCATTTCTCTGTTTTTGAAATTATTCTTTGCTATTGCCGTCCAAGCCTGTAAGTATAAATCTGCTGCTTGTGATATATGCTTTGATCTAACGAATCACCCTGGTTAACCGTTTAGATGGAATGTTCAGATTTATTTTTAAACAATTATTCAATTCAATTTTATAAAAATACGGTACTTCTATTTCCTATCTTTATGTCCGAATTTCAGCCATAACCATATCCCAGGATCAACCCATTTAGATTTTAGGACCGTTCATAAACCTCTTGGATTATGTGTGTCGTTCTATCCACGACTTTTGGCAGAGATCGCCTGCTGCAAATGTTATGGATTCTATTTAGGTTTACGAATGGCTCGGTAACATGCACGCGTCTTACAATATCGACATCAAGAGAAGTATTAGGACAAGGATCGCTCTTATAAGAGAGACCACTCTATTTTTCCTTCCATGTTTTCATTTATCTGCTAATCTGACGTCGGGAACAAATCATGTTTTCGTCACCTTTTCTCAAATATCTGATTTGAATTTTAGTTACCAGGATATACACACATGAATTGCATTTCAAAATCTATTGTAAAGGTGAAAACAAATAACGACTTAATTTCCATTTTGTTGAAATTGGTGATCCACTCCGATACCTCCATATGGAATTTGTGGTGTTCGAGTTCAGTGCCTTAGCTACGCTGGAGCCCATGAGAAGAGTTTAGCGTTTATTCTTGTCCTGTAATTGCCAATTGGCATATGTGTCGTCTATAAAAATGACCACTGTTACAATAATGCAGTGCACGTATTGATATTCAGTTATAGGGTTATTGTTTTGCCATGGCTGGTATCAGTAAGATGCCTCCCTCTAAATTACTGGCCATTAAACGCTGGAGTTGTTTTGTAGCAGCGATATGGCTGCAATCTGTCACTGGCACCGAGTTTGATTTTTCTGATTATTCCTCTGATTTAAAGAAAATTATGGGGATTAACCAAATCCATCTGAATAGTTTGGCGGTGGCTTCCGACCTGGGAAAAATCAAGGGCTGGGTTTCTGGACTAGCCTGTGCATTTCTGCCAACCTGGGCTGTTCTTGCAATAGGAATGAGCTTGGGTATGGTGGGTTATGGCGTGCAGTGGCTAATTCTGAGTGGAATCATTCAGCCATTGTCTTATTGGCAGGTTACACTCTTTCCAAATTCTATTTGTACTTCACAAAGATTGAGGGATGGATTTATTTGAAGTGTATAGATCATTAGTTTCTTCCCGTAATAATTAGAAGAAATTGAAATAGAATTTTAGGCTACTTCTATCTTAGTTTCTTTTTCCTGATAATATAGTTAAGCTAGCATGGTTTTAAAATAACAGCTTCATTCACAGTTGCAGAGCATAGATGGCTGGTATTGGTTCTCACTACAATTAGCCTCTTATTTTGGAAAACGCAGGTGTATATGTTGTTCTTCCTGGCTGGCAATAGCATCTGTTGGTTCAACACTGTGAGCTTCAAGGATGCCTTCGAAAATTTGCCATCTGAGAGAGGAATGGCTTCTGGTTTAAGTACAAGCTACGTAGGTCTCAGTCCCGTTATTTACTCCTGTCTCTCTTCCATTCTACACCAGGAGAATCCTTCCCCGTACCTTCTTTTAAACTCCATACTCCCCGTTGTAGTGGGTGTAATTTTAGCTGCAATACTCCATGTTTTTATGATGACAATCATAAAAACATCTATCCAAGACATAACCACATCCAACATTTGCATCAAGATAATCCCTTGAAGCATAGAAACGACCCCTCCACATCATAACATAGGTTATAAAGCCCCCTGTACCAATAGTGACACTCAAGTGAGTAGGTATTTCCTCAAATCAAGTGTAAAAAAATTCAATAAATACCAAAATAGTAAGATAGTTCAATAAATACCAAATAGTGGGAGCACTTTAGTATCATCCACATGGCATGCTACAAGGACATCCATGTCCGCATAAATATGTGAAAAGTGTCATTGAGGGTGTAACCACTACATAGGTATATTTAAGATGCCTTAATAAGTGTGAACTATCTAGAAATATATAAATTTCAGATGCCTTAATAAGTGTGAACTACCCAGAAATATAAAGTACCAAAAAACATGATAAATGCAACTAGCTAAGGAATGCCATGGCATGTTATCAAAACCTAAATTAAGAATATCCATGAATATGAGTCAAAGTCCCTCCTATCAAAGGTCAAAATCACAAATGCTAATGAAGAAAGTTACTAGAGTACCTTCTAAAAGTGAGTAACAAGTCTCTCATTTTCATATTTTGAATGTTAATGAAGAAAGTTACAAAAGTACCCTCTAGAAGTGAGGTAACAAGTCTCTCATTTTCATATTTTTAATGGTAGTCCCTCTTATCAAAGCTCAAAATCACAAATGCTAATGAAGAAAGTTACTAGAGTACTTTCTAAAAGTGAGGTAACAAGTCTCTCATTTTCATATTTTGAATGCTAATGAAGAAAGTTAATAGAGTACCCTCTAGAAGTGAGGTAACAAGTCTCTCATTTTCATATTTTGAATGGTAGAATTTGAAGAAACTTTAGGTTAAAAAAGTAGAAATTGAAACTTATGGAGATAAGTTATTTTTTTACTAAAAATAAAGTTTTTTTTATTGAAAGGAGTAAATATGTGAAATACTAAGGAAATGTTGATTCCATAAAATTAAGTAATTTGAACAAAATTTTATAGATATATGTGACAAATTTAGATAAATGGATACTTTTAAATGGGTATAAGTAACTCTAATGCTACCTATGGATGATACTTATTAAGTATTTTATTGGAATATGCTTTATTATTGTAAATACGAACCAAATTATCCAAATCATGGTTATGAAATTACTAGGATAAAAATATTACACTTATCACAAAAAAATATTAATAGGAATCTATGAATATAACTAACTATAACAACAAAATGTTCCATACAAAATCCATCCAAGTTGTCTATAAATATATAACATCCATTACAACGGTTTATAAATATATAACATATAATAATATTAGTTTTTTTTTGACAAATTGTTTGTGATCCTCCAAGCTTGAGATGTGGATTTTTTAGCATGTTTCCTCCCCTTAGCATAGGGCACAAGTACCTTGTGAGGTTTGATCATCTTACTGACGAAGCTCATCCTCAACTAATTGTGCTACTGAGACTGACATTACATATAATAATATTAATCGAAAAAAATTGTTTTTTCTTCATCACTTAAAACCTTTCTACTTATTGTCTAACCATATAAGGTAGGCATAAATACTCTAAAACATATTCAGCAATTAGATAAACATAGTCATGCATCAAACATGATTTATAAAATCAATAAAGAGTGTAGCCATATAGAATTGATATGTAATTTAGAACTAATATATTTAATTACACTTATAGATATATTATGAAAATAAAAGAGTATTTAATGAATATTATAGTTTCACCATAATATATTTTTAAAAGATGGAACTCTTTTTTGTCTAAAATTTGGTCCATTACATCAAAGTTTAACACATCGATTAAGGGAATTAGTTGGGGAAGATCACTATCATTCCTTCCAATGATCAAGATAAATGAGATTGAATTGAATATATATATATTATAATTTATATTACAACTTGTAAAATTTAAGTAAAATTATTAATTTTATTTTTTTTGTATAAAAGATTAACAAATTTCAATTATTGGTAAATAATTATTTCAAAATAAAATATAACTTGCTAGTGAATTTTTTTTCCAAGGTGTGAAATTTGAGAAAGAAATATGATTTATCTCTAGATAAAAATATATTCCAAAATAAAAGAAATTAAAAATACAAATATATTCTTACAATTAAATATTTATGAAAAATAATAAGTATAAAATGAAATTAGAAAAAAAATATGATTATCTCTAGATAAATATATTCCAAAAAATAAAGGAAATTTAAAAAATACAAGTATATTCTACAATTAAATATTTATAAAAAGTTGTAAGTATAAAATAAAATTAAAATTTCTTAAAAGATGACATAAATTGATAAAATATTAAATATATATTATATATAGGAAATGCATAATATTTTTCATAAAAGGATCGTATTTAAAAATATTCATAAATAATTTAAATTCAAATTTAAAAACCACTTTATAAATAAATATATATCATTCTTGTTAGGAGAAAGAGCATTCTTTCTCTCCCCTTTAAACATTATAAAAAATATCATTAAAATTTGAAAAAAAATATATATTATAAACATATATTTAGAGTGATATGCCGTGTATTACTAGCACTACATGTAATGTGATTTCATCTAACCTGTAACATTTAAAATTGAAAAAAATATATATTATAAACATATATTTAGAGTGATATGCCGTGTATTACTAGCACTACATGTAATGTGATTTCATCTAACCTGTAATTTACACATTCTTTTGAGGAGCATTCTTGTGTCTTTTTTAACACTATAAAAAAGATCATTTAAAATTATATAAAAAAAAGGTATTCGAAAAATAGATTTAGAGTGATACACCGTGTATTATTAACGCTACATGTAATGTGATTTCATTTATACATTTTAATTTGTAATCTTTATTTAAATTTTTTATTACATATTTTTTATTTCATAAATTTATATTTATATATATATATATATATATAGATAGTTAGCTTTATGATGATGATGATGGTGGTTAACATTCAATGACACTCATCAAACCTAAAGAAATAAATTATTTAGTTTGATTTAAACTTTTATTCCTATGCTCAAAAAGTTTGGAGAGAAGCCTCCTAAGCTCACTATAATTTAGAAATCGTAAAACGCTAGGAAGGTTAGTATTGCGACAAAGATTATGAAACTGAGATCTAATGTGGTTGTATGCGGGGCACTCTAAGAGGAAGTGGTTTTCATCCTCAATGTTCCTATTCTTACAGAGATGGCAAATCCTTTCCATCCATGGTGTTTTAGGAACTGCCCAACAACCTGTTTCACTATGGAGCTCATGAGAGTTCGTTCTAATCTTCGCTATATTAATTTTCTTCGTAGAGCTAGCTAAAACAGAAAGATACTTTTGATCTTCTAGGGTGGGGTTGATGACCTTTTTATAATAACTTAATTTTTTTTTAGCTGCTATATCTTTCTCACACCATATTTTTTCTTTGGACTTAGAAGTAACAATATTTTTAATGTTATTAATGTTTTGCAATGCATCATTCTCGTTCATCTCCCAATGGTTTAACCAGGCCCTCGTGTCTTTATACCACCCCTGTTTGAGCCTTAGTTGGTTTTGGCTGGAATTTAAAGCTAGCTTAGGAAGTCTATGATCTCCTATGTTATTGAGCTTGTGCTTGTACAACAGAAGCCTAGTCATAGACAGGCTCTCGATAGGGGAAAGACCGACTTCTGTAAGGAGAATAGGGTAGGGTGTATTGCTTTTAATTTTTAGGTTATACGTTATAAAGTGCTTTTGGATTTTCTCAATCTTTCTCCAGGATTCTCTAGAGATGCTGCAACCCCAAACCTCACATCCATATAAGATAACAGGCGTGACTAAAGTTTCAAAGAAGAACTTCTTTTTATCCCATGTTACGAGGGTTTCCGTTTTACAATTATTTTCAAGGCCAAAGTAAGCTTTCCACCCCCCATTAATCCTTTTCTCAATGCTATAGTTCTAGTTAAGCTTGTGATAAATATCAATTCCTAGGTACTTGTAAGAATACACTTCCTCCAAGTTATTATTTTCGTACATAAAATTAGCATAGGTGTCCTTCTTGGCTTTGATAATCATAACTTTTGTTTTGTCAGTGTTAACAGTCATACCCATGGTAGAGCAGAAATCCTTAAGAAGCCTAAGTTGCTTATCAAGATCAGATGGACACCTTGCGAGGAGAACAATATCATCAGCATAGAGAAGAAGGATGACGACTATCCCAGCTAAGAACGTGCCAGCACATCCTGCTTCCTCTACATAACTTTCGAGCTTGTCAATGTAAATGCCAAATAGGGTAGGGGAGAGGGGGCAACCTTGTTTAACTCTGATATTACACTTAATATCTTTCGACCACCCCTCATTGCTCGACAATTACATTCTTGTATAACCTAATAGCGGCAACTCTCAACTCGAAAGGAACCTTTAGCTCTTCTAATCTATTCCAAACATTGTTTCTAGGAACCATATCAAAAGCCTTTCTAAAGCCCACAAAGCAACAAAAGAGATTGAATTTATCATTACGACATTCCTCCACAATGATCCTAAGCGTAATGAGGTGGTCTGTTGTTGAGTGATGCCTTCTAAAACTGGCTTGGCCTTTAGCCCACTTACCTTCACTTTCAAGCCATATGCTCAACTTCTTTTCCAAAATACTACCATATAACTTAGCTAAGAAAGGGTTGATCATAATTGTTCGATAATTAGAGGGGTTATTTGTATCCCCATTTTTTAAAATATGGATAATGAGGCTCTCAGTCCATAGCTTAGGGAACCCTTACTTGACTGCTTGATTGAAAAGCTTGTGGATGTGGGGGATGAGGACAGTGCCTCCAATATTTAAGATTTCCACCTGGTAACCTTCATTGTCCTTAGCTTTCCCATTAGTGAGGCGTTTAACCCCAAAATCAATGTCTTCTAGAGAGAAAACTTCTTTCGTTGTGGGTAGGGTTTCAAAGTTATCCATGACATTTGGAGATTCATAGAGCTTTTTAAGATAGGAATTCCAATCGTGTAACGCAATTTTATTATTATCTTTAGTTTTCCTAGTCAGAATCTGCCTCCAAAATTTCTTAGGAGCTACCTTAGAGAGGTGTAAGAGATTCTCTTGTCTTTTACGAATGTACTACCTCTTTTTTCTTTTAGTTAGGGCTTTGTATATTTTTATCTTGTCCATTTTAAGAGATTCATCAACAACTTCCTTAATAGCTCTCCTCGCACTTTTACAATATTTGTCATACCATGGGTTGGTTTTGCTATTTATTTTATTATTTGAAACTTCAATTGACAACTTGTTAATAGAATATAAGAGGGTTGTAATAAAATTATGGTAGAGGTCTTCTATGTTGTCCATACTAGATAAAGGAAGCAAATTAGTTTTTAACACTTTTAGAAAGAGATCGTTTTTATTTCTATCAAATATTAAGTTCTTTTGGCTATAAGGATTATTTTCTATGGGATCTCTATGCATGAAAAATTTGAGAGTTATAAGTAAAGGCCTATGATCAGAGTCAGGCTCGTGGACGTTTAAGATGTCAATATTTATTACATTGTTATATAAAGGGAGATCAGAAATAACATAGTCTACCATGCTGCTACCAAGCCCAAAGATCTCAATATTTATTACTTTGTTATATAAAGGGAGATCGGAAATAACATAGTCTACCATGCTGCTACCAAGCCCATGGATGCAGGTCATCTAGTTAGAATTGGGCCACTTCTTTAGATGATTGCAAATTATGAAATCCTGAGCACTTCAGAGCTTGACTAGCTCCGACCCAAACAGATTCTCCCCGAGGTCTTCAGAGCTCCTTTCGTACCTACTAGCCAGAGTAGGGTCTTCATCCAACCAAAGAGGATTAGGGTTGGAATGATTGCTTAGAATAATAGCTTGTTTTCTTGAAGTTCGAGCATTAAAGTCACCTATTAAAAGGATATTTATTACCTTCATTCCTTAGGCTAGAAATATCATTCTCCAAACCAATGTAAGGACTATTTTTATCTAGATTCTTCTTCTTATAGAAGTTAGAATTGATCGAGGGAAAATAACATATTGCTATGTAGGTCCTTTTATTATTAATGTCAGTGATCTCTATCCAGCTATATTGGTTGTAAGGGTCTTTTTTATAAATCCTAGAATGGAGGAGATGTTCTTCTTAATCTGACAAGCTATTCCCCCAATGCCTCTACCGGAGGATCACTTGTTCCAAGTAGACCATAGCGTAAAGCTATTTATGTTAGGGACCTTAGATTCTTCGTGCTCCCACGTTTCAACAAGCAAAATAATATCAACATCATTTGAAATCCAGCTTTGCTTGGGGCCCTTGTTACATGGAAAGCCCCAGCAGTTCGAAGAAAGAATCTGGAGCATATTGAATTGCTAAAAATATATTCTAAAATAGCATAATTTTTTTCAAATTACATGTTAGTAATAAAGTTGGATATAAATTTGTATTTCTATGGTTTCAATTTATTAACTTGTTTCTTTGGATATGTGAAATACTTCTTGAAAGAATATTGCAACACTAACACACACATCCTTCATCCACACATATTAGATTCAAATTATTCTTACCCTTATTAATCTTTGCTTAAGCTTATATTAGATATTTTAATCGTTAAATTTTATATTTCTATTATAAAATATAGGTATAAAATCACATTTTTAAATAAAACAAATCTTTTAAAAGATTCATTATAAAATATAAATCATATTTTTAAAATAAACAAATCTTTAAAATGATTCATTATATAAATATAAAATCATATTTTTTAAAATAAAACAAATCTTCTAAAATGATTTATTAATTCAGAAATAATATAAACTAAAACTTCTAAAATTTATTATGTATAATAATATATTTTTTGAATTTAATATGATATTCTATTAACAATATAACATACTTATAATATAAAATTTTAAAATATAAATTATATAAATGTCATCCTTTACTATTAAATGATTAATAATAACATTATTTAAACTAATTTATTAACGTCTTCATTATTTAATTCATAAAATTACAAAACCATTAAATCTATTATTAAATATTAAAATAAACTATTTAAAAACTTAAAAATAAAAAAAAATCACTCCCCTATTAAAACATCAAATCTTTTCATCACACTTACATGGTTTAAGAAGCTATTCACATATACTTATTTATTAAATACATATTTTAAAACAAAAATATTTTTAAAATATTTTTTAATGGATTTTTGAAAATACAATGATATTGTATTTTATAAACTTAAAATTATTATTTTTTAATAATTAATTTTTTTATTTATTTTTTAAATAATTCTAATGTTAATTGGTAATTTTCCATATATATGAATATGTATTTTTAATATTCGAAATTTATTATCTACAACAATATCATTATTTAAACAACTTAATATTAACATTAAAAAAATAACTTAAAATTACCATTTGAAAAAACCCGGATAATGCTAATAAATCATTAGGTTTTATAAGTTCAATGTCAATGTCAAACACTTAAGCTAATCCACCTTTTATATGTTTAAAAAGGTATTCACCTAATCCACCTTTTATATGTTCAAGTATTCACCCTGCCTTAAAAATAAATAAATTCTTAATAAGTTATTGATGTGTACACTAATATTTTCATTTTACGAATTTACAATTATTAAATCTTCAACAACTAAATGGTTAAAAGAGATAAAAGTTATTTTTTTCAAATTATTAATATTTAAAATATATAAATATTTATTTTTAAAATTCAATGTTCATAATCTGCAGCAATTTCAGTATTTCAACAAATTAATATGGACATGTGAAAAGCCCAATCACAAAGTTATAATGGTAACGTTAAAAGTTAAAACAAGTTACAAAAACTTTTAGCTCTGGACACGTCTATCGAAATTCTTGTGACCCGCCATGGGAAGAGACCAATTCATTCAACAAGTCCAATGTTAATGTCACACGTTTAACCTAATCTACATTTGCATCAGGTCACTTCTTCCGTATCACAAACATTCAGAGATTCAACAGTATAGAGTATATCAATCAAAGGATGTTATTTCTTCGGCTTTCCTTGACTTGCATGGCCGTGCTCCAATCATCTTTGTTTTCTTTTACCATTTTCTTATGATTTAATTGATTTTAAAATATGTAAAATAAGATTTCATATATTTAATCACTGTCAAATAGGTTGGTTTAATAATAAATTTTCTTACTTGTAAAAAAATAATTGCTAAATAGAATAGAAAAATTTAATATCTATTTCGAAATTTATATGCAAAAATAGTGAAGATTGCTAATATAGAAAACAAAATCACCCAGGTTAGCAGTTGGGATGGAATGTCTAGATTTATATTCAAATAGTGATTCAATTCAATTTTATAAAAGCAGCGGTAATTCTATTTACTATCTTTGTGTCCGAATTTCAGCCATAACCATATCCCAGGATCAACCCATTTAAATTTTAGAAGGACCGTTCATAAACCCCTTGGATTATGTGTGTCGTTCAATCCGCGACTTTCAGCAGAGATCGCCTGCTGCAAATTTTATGGATTCTCTTTAGGTTTACGAATGGCTCAGTAACATCCACGCGTCGTACAATATCGACATTAAGAGTAGTATTGGGACAAGGATCGCGCTTATAGGAGAGACCACTCTATTTTTCCTTCCATGTTTTCATTTATCTGCTGATCTGACGTAGGGAACAAATCATGTTTTCGTCACCTTTTTCTCAAATATCTGATTTGACTTTTAGTCACTAGGGATATACACACATGAATTGGATTTCAATATCCATTGTAAATGTGAAAACAAATAACGACTTAATTTCCATTTTGTTGAAATTGGTGATCCACTCGGATACCTCCATATGGAATTTGTGGTGTTCGCGTTCACTGCCTTAGCTACGCTGGAGCCCTCGAGAAGACTTTAGCGTTTATTCTTGTCCTGTAATATACGTCCCCTCTATAAAAATGACCACCGTTACAATAATGTATTGCACGTATTCATATTCAGTTATAGGGTTATTGTTTTGCCATGGCTGGTATCAGTAAGATGCCTCCTTCTAAATTACTGTCCATTAAACGGTGGAGTTGTTTTATAGCAGCGATATGGCTGCAATCTGTCACTGGCACCAACTTTGATTTTTCTGATTATTCTTCTGATTTAAAGAAAATTATGGGGATTAACCAAATCCAACTGAATAGTTTGGCGGTGGCCTCCGACCTTGGAAAAATCATGGGTTGGGTTTCTGGACTAGCGTGTGCATTTTTGCCAACCTGGGCTGTTCTTGCAATAGGAATGAGTTTGGGTATGATGGGTTATGGCGTGCAGTGGCTGATTCTCAGTGGAATCATTCAGCCATTGGCTTATTGGCAGGTTACACTCTTTCCAAATTCTATTTAATTTTATTGTTCTTTACAGAGGTTGAGGGATGATTTTTTCTAAAGTGTATAGATCATTAGTTTCTTTACATAATAATCTGAAGGAATTGAAACAGAACTGTATATAATTAGGCTAGCATGGTTTTAAAATATTAGTCTATATTCATTGTTGCAGAGCATGCCTGGTTGGTATTGGTTCTCTCTAGATTTAGTCTCTTTTTTGGACAACGCAGGTGTATATGGTGTGCTTCCTGGCTGGCAATAGCATCTGTTGGTTCAACACTGTGAGCTTCAAGGCTGCTATTGAAAGTTTCCCATCTGAGAGAGGAATGGCTTCTGGTTTAAGTACAAGCTACGTAGGTCTCAGTCCCGTTATTTACTCCTGTCTCTCTTCCATTCTAGACCCGGGGAATCCTTCCCTGTACCTTCTTTTAAACTCCATAGTTCCCGTTGTAGTGGGTGTATTTTTAGCTGCAATACTCCATGTCTCTCAATTACAAATGGCGACAATAGAGGACGATGCAGATACGAAATTCATGATTCTATGCACGTTGATTGCTCTTGCTACTGCTGTATATTCCATAGTTTTTGAGTTCTTGCCCCACGGGAAGCGCCAACTTGAAGGAGTCTACTTCGCCGTGCTTATCCTTCTGTTGATGGCCCCTTTATATATACCTGTCAAGGTTTCCTTAAAAAGTATAAGGAATGAAGTGAAGGTCGACGCGTACATTCCAAGTCCAGAGCTACGGAATCCCGCCCATAACGAAAGCTATCAAGTGGGTTTCTCTCAAACTGAAGAGAACACTATCAATACTGAAAGCCTGGATATAGAAAAGTCACTGCAGACTGTACAGAATTTCAACGATACTAAAATCAAGAGATTCAATTTAATGCCAGTTCCACCACTGGGAGAAGAACACAGCATCCTAGAGCTCTTGCGAAGTATTGACTTCTGGCTCTATTATTTAGTATATTTTTGCGGAGGAACTGTGGGATTAGTATATATGAACAACCTAGGGCAAATTGTTCAGTCCATGGGATACTCCAAGACGTCAATCTTAGTATCTCTTGTTTCGTCTTTTGGAGTTTTTGGGCGTATTGCATCAGGGCTTCCCGATTACATCCTGGTATACTAATCCATACATGCTCCTTTCTTGCATATCTATTGAGATTTTTTCCTATTAGGGTTTTCTATGTTTTCTTTGTATAACGGTATCGTTTTCTGTGAATTAGAAATGTCGGAAGTTGAGAAAGTACCGGCCCCTGCCAAGGCCAGGATGGATGGGCATATGGATGGTTCCCATGTTTGTGGCCTTCTTCATGCTGAGATTCATGAACCCAACGACCAGTGTTGTCCTTTATTTGAGCACGGCCATTGTTGGAACTTCTGTAGGAGCGATCAGCGCCATAGCCATTCCAATTTCTTCAGAGATGTTTGGAATGAAAAGTTTTGGTGTCAACCATAACATTCTCATCACAAACATTGCATTTGGTTCTCTTCTCTTCGGTGAAGTTGCAGGAGTGATTTATGACGATTCTTCTTCTTCTTCTGGCATGGATAAACACCCAGAAGACTCAGGTTATTGGCATCTCTGCATGGGAAGACAGTGTTTTGATAAAACGTTTCTGCTCTGGGGATGTGTATGCCTCTTTGGAATCGTTCTCTGCGTTGTTCTGTGCATGAGAACACGCCAGTTGTATGAATCTATCCAAAAAAGACAATGCCAAGAATTAGATCAGAATTAGGCATAGTTATTTCATTTTAAAACATATTAGTATAAACCCTTCCCTTTGTATACTACGGAGAATTGTAATGAATCAGAGAGTTGAAATCCATTCTACACCAATGATTTTACACTTCATCTTCGCAAGATTAACTAAAGATCTATTGCGTCGCCATTTCGGGTAACGAGCGTAACATGTACTGAGACACAATTAAGTTCCTTAAATGGAACGCTGAATTTGTAAAATATGGAATGGATTTTTTAACTCAGCTGATAATCCAACATAATTATAAAGAAAAATAAAAAAAGAATGAACAAATAAAACAGAGTTACTGTGAGTTCAAACTATCTGTAAATCTCATATTTAATTAGATTATTAACTATATTTTTATATAGTAAAATTATTACTAATATGATTATCAATCAACTTTCTAATCTGAAATAAATTTATTTAAACCATTAACTATACTCTTATATAGTAAAATTATCACTAATATGATTATCAATCAACTTTCTGAAACAAAAGCTAATTTCCAGCATTAATCTCCCTAATAATTTTCTGCCCTAATTTTGCACAAAGAACACAAAATCTGTTAATTAATTTGTCAGCAATTTACATAACAAACTAAACATTATTGCAAACAAAATTCCAACTGTTTTTTAACCTGGTTACAAGTTTTAATATTCAAACTGCTTTTTAGCCTAATTACCAAATTCTAATTCAAATTTACATTCAAACAGGTACATAGTACCAAATTTAAATTCAAATTTAAATTCAAATAAAAAAATATAAAAATTTAGTTCAAAATTTTTCAATTTAAAACATTCAACCATATAAATAAAAAATAAGTCATTTATATATTTCAAAATTTATCAAATCTACTTCTAACCTGAATATAGATATTTTTGCTTTGGCTTGCCCCGACTCTCTCTCAACTGCAATCCAATAATACTTTTTTAAGGTTTACGCAAAGAGAAAGCTCTATTAAATTAGTTAAAACAGCTTTGCTTTGGCTTGCCCTGACTCTCTCTCAACTGCAATCCAATAATACTTTTTTAAGGTTTACGCAAAGAGAAAGCTCTATTAAATTAGTTAAAACAGCTTTGAAATATCCTACCAATATAATCCTTATGGGCTGTAATTGTACTGTAAAACAAATCGATAGTTGACTAATAATTCGGCGGAATCCAACGAACTCACAAATTTTTTTTACCAAATCGCCCCAATTTGGTAACATGCTTTTTAGTCGGTAACTATGCTGAAGATTGTTGTACAACGACGGTGATCTGACATGGTTGGACCTTGACGAGTTGGTGTCTGTTTTCAGACTCACAAAACACGATAGTCTTCAGCAGTAATACCCTAATGAACAAATATGGTTAATTTCATAATTTTTGCAAATTTCAAAGCTAGAACATGGAGTAAGGTATGTACTCCACTATAAAGTTTATAGCAGTTTTATCTGCGCCAATAGAGGCTGGGCAGGTACAGCTAAGCAGTATTGGGATTTGAAATGAAATCCTACCGGTTCGATTTTGATCGTGTTTAACCAATAGACGCTGGGGCGGATACATCTAGGGAGCGTTGGAATTTGAAATCTAATTTTTAACTAATGCGAAATATAAGGAAGGTAATGCGATGGTTGGAATTTGAAATTTAATTTTTAACTCATGCGAAATATAAGGAAGGTAATGGGAGGGTTGGAGTTTGAAATTTAATTTTTAACTCATGCTAAATATAAGGAAGGTTGCAATATGACAATAGAGGTGGAGGAGTTGTTTAGAAAGTTATAGAAATTTCAATCGTATTTAGAGAAAATCTGGTAAGGATTTTTGTAAATCCAAGTTATGGTTGTTAAACTTCAAAATTTTAGGTGTCTTGGATGTTTTTGATGGTGCTGAATACATTTGCACTATCCTAAGCATGTCGGTAGATGACTCCCAATCTGATATAGGTTTCCATAAGAATTCAAGTAAGATTTTGAGTTTTTTTTTTAAATATATTTTTAAAGCTTTTTTATTTCAATTTAAGGTTGTTGAAGATTTGTTGACTTTTTTTTGTTTTTTATTTGATTCTCTAAATTAATTTTCAAGGAAATATGCTTAACATATGCTTAGTCCCAATGCTTATCAAGAGTTGTAGCATGTTACAAAGTTTGTTAGGTTACACTGACTTTTAATAAATTTAAAAAATTAGATTTGTTCCAAGTGGCTCCCTTCTACCAATTTCTTAGAGATTTGAGATTATTCCCATTCTAATAAGTTCCTCATTATTATTTATAACATTCATATATATATAATCAAATTTTGTTTGAGCAAAATGGTCTATTACCTTTAATCAATTTAAAAAATTAGATTTGTGCCAAGTGCCTCACGCCCACAAATTTCCTAGGAATTTGATATTATTCCAATTCTAATAACTTCCTCATTATTTTTTATAACATTCATTTATATATCAACAAATTTTATATTGTTTTTCGTTATATTTATGAAGCCTTCGGCTATATCAACCACATTGATATTTTAAATGTGGTTGTACTAGTTTTGAATATATAAATAGATTACATGTTTTGAAAATCTTTTTGATAGTTGAATTTTACAAATTAGACAATTTAAACTCAAATTTGTAAAAATATTTGCTATATTTGAATTAAAATTAACCAGAAAAATTACCCCAAAAAATAGAATACACAAAATTTTGTAAAAAAATGATTTCTTCTATAAATTATTAGACTAACACATTATATTATAATTTTTACATAATTTATAAAAATTTAATAAAAATAACCCCAATATACCAAAATAAAAAAAATTAAATCATAATTTATTTTAATGAGTAAGTAATTATAAAAAAAAAAATGTTTCTTTAAGAAAATATTTAATAAAATTTTCTATCATGTAAATTCACATTCTTTTATAAAAAACTATTTTTTTTTTACAATAGAAGATAGCATAACTCATTTCATAATCAAAATATTTTAATTTAGTTTAATTTTACAGTTTTTTAATTAAATTGAAAAGTAAGAACAACATAATCATTTTTGAAACAAATCTCAACCCTTTATCTTTGTTATTACTAAAAATATTTTGTAAAGCCAAAATCCCTATGAGCTATATGTTATTGAAATTATGGAAGCCTAATTGGGAAAAAACCAACCCAGAATAAATTTATCATCTTATTTCTTAATAGTAAATATTCTTGATTTAAATGGGAATAGTCTAATTAATAAATGAAATGGGGTTTTGACTGGAATCCATCAATATAATTTCTTTTTATTTAAATAACATTTTTGAATCCTTAAGTGGATTTGACACCCTAAACTGAGAGGTACTTGATCTTTGCAAATTACACAACTTAAAGTTATTATTTTTAAAATTGTGTATTAGATTCTAAACAAAATTGACTAGGAAAAATGCTCTAAAAAGGTCATTTCGTTAGATTACAAGATTTAAATGTACTCATGTTGATGAGTAGTTTATGTTAGGTTCCTATACCAATAGGTTTCATTTTTCATGATTTCCTGGAGAAGTGCCAAATATGTGATCCTTTCCATGCTGCAAAGGTTCCATATTTTGAAGACCTTCACTATGTACAGTTGCTTGACTCTTATCATAGTTCATGAATGCCCAAACAACTTAATCTTGGCCTGGTTCATATTTCAATTTACTTGTCTTAGAATAGAGAATAAAGGTCTGTACAAATAGTTCAAGCTTGGCAGATGAGTAGTCAGGTAGAGAAGCAAAGGGTCTCAACAGCTAAATCTGAGACCTTGGAAGAGATAAGGATAAACTTAGATAGGATGGCAGCTAAAAGAAAAAAGAGATTCAGGGTTTGCTAGTTCAATTACACCCAGTGAAAATAAATGTTAGGAGTAATAGGCTGGGTAAGCAGTTTTGGGGTTGCAGAAGCATGTTTATGGGTAATTTTGTCCTTTAAAAGGTGAGTTATCTCATTACTATCATGAGCAACATGGCAATTATGTGATGAAAAAGCAGATGTTGCATGTCTAACTCCCCCTCATTCCCCTCACAGCAATCACTTACTAACCTCCCTCTAAGGACACTAGGATCTGCTCAGTGTTCCTAGTTCACTTCATTTCATGAAAAAGACTAAGTAAAATTGTGTTTTTACTTAAGAAAAGAAGCCATATTTCTTGTGTAAAATATTGATTTTCTCCTAAACCTTAACTATTCAACTCTACTAATAAAAACCCTCTCATTTCCCTAAGCCTAAGTTCTTGACTCTACAACTTAGTGCTTCCCTTCATAAAGCCATATTAACATGTTAACTTTATTATATAATTCCTATGTAAATGTTTTCCCCGCCCCTATTATACCAAATACATAAAAAACCCAAAATATTTTAATATCCCTCCCCTCGGCTAAAGTTATAGCCATATTTCAATTTTTGTCGAGATTTATTGGTCCACCCGGGACCAATAACAACTCTCCACGCACTCCATCAGGATTTGTTTGACATTTGGTTAAACAAATAACCAACCCATATTGCAAACCATACAGAAAAACCCACCCTGCGTGCAAATATTAAACTTTGATTAACGCTGGGGTGATTAACTGTTAATCCACTCGACAGCCAATAGAATTCACCTCGATGCTAATTAATCCATTGTTTATTACTCAACCCTCGCGCCATAAACCTCTGCCAACTCCATCAAACATCAACCGTTGGATCAAGGCCTATAGATCGGACGGTGTGCATCGATATCGGAACCCTTCCGATGTCCAAAAGTTACCGCGCGATGAAAAGCAGTTTATTAGCCGTACCAAGGGACACGTGTCGCCCGCCTGGGGTCATCACATCCCCTCCGCCCCAAACCACCTTTGCCCCAAAAGCGGTGCGAGGGATACCATTTACCGCCCTCACTGAGAACCCAATGATGTCATCCTCTGACGTCACCTCCATGTCAGCGCCCACGTCATCTGCCAACTCATTTGCCATGTCATCTGACACATCCTCTTCCATACCCTGCTACATGACAAAAAATTTACGTCATGATGACGTCATCACAAAAAAGCGCCAAAAATCCCACAAAGCCAAGTTTTTGTCAAAACTCGTGAAAATGATTGTTTTTCATCTATTTCTATGTGTTGTTTTGAGGAACCTGTGCATGCAAACTACGATGAATTTGCCACCAAAGATCCAATCCGTCACCCTGACCACGACAGTTCGGCATCCTGCTCTGCAAATCATCATCCAACCGGCCAATTACCCTGGGGTGTGTCACAAAAACACAGGTATTTACTTCATTACCTCCAAACCCTGTGTATTTCCGGTTTTTCTCTGAATTGCATCCATAGAGCCAAAAATCGAGCAAACTCGGTCTATAGCTCTTGAAAAATGCACCCCAACCATACTTGTTTGCCCATTTTTTTCAAAAAACGCGACTTCTGCAGCTTAAAATATAGTGAGTTGATTATAAACACAGGCATCTACCTAAAATCTGGTTCGCAAGCCCCTGTTTTTAACTTTCCTCTGCAAATTTTCCAAGAACGCACCCAAATTCGAACGCAAATCATCCAGCTGCTCTCAAAGAGCGCATTATTGCCATTGTTTTTGTCCATTTTACTGAAGGAGCCCTACAAACTCTGTTTTTACTGTAAGATTTATCCAACAGATTAAATTCGAATTAACTTCATTCTGCCATTACCTAAGAAAATCCCAGAGCCATTATTTTATCTACTTTGATACACAGACCCAAGTTCCAGATTGAAAAATCACAGATAGTTAAAAAATGGAGGCTCTATTGGCCCTGAATGTTGCACCTCTCAATACTCCACACAAAGAACTGGAGTGGATACCTCTAGCTGACAGGGATTTCCAGATTAATGACTTAACTAGTGACAAGCCTCACCTCCAAGCTTTTTGTGAAATTAGGAATAGTTACAGGAACAATGCTGATGTTTATGGAATTTGGGAGTCCAACATGCCCATGTACTACCTCCCTTCAGTGAATGTATTCCCTGACCTCATCCATTAATGCCATGCCAATTATGAACCCACTCAAAGAGCAGTCATGTATCCTTCTGGAAATGTCCTCTTTTATATCACCCCTGAATCCATCAATAAGTTGTTGCACTTCAAGCCAACTCAACCTCTGACTCCTCTTCCTTGGGACTTTTGATTGAGCAAGGTTCCAAATTGCCTAGCTCAGAGATAACCAGATTGACTCAATTATTTATGAGACCAGATTGCCAGCACAGAGGCCCACCTCCTTATATAGATATTTGGTTCACTGAGGCAGGAAGATTCATTATAAACATGATATCCTACATCTTAGGATTTAAAAAAAGTGAGCATGTTGATGAGACCACCTTGGTTCTCTTGTCTATTTTTACTCCAGGACAACCCCCTGCTGTCAAGTATGATTATGCCACTTACATAGCTGATAAGATCCATGAGCAATTCATGAGCATGGACAGAGAAAGAGTATTTAAATACACATCATACATATATCATTTGTTGTTGTACTATCAACCAGATAGTTTTCAAATTTCCCTCAGAAAATTGGATTGCAAAGGAGAGAGAAGGTCTGTAATCTTTTGGACCTCAGTCTTCCACCATGTTTACTACTCTCCTTATAGTTATTGTGAATTCATTGATTTGTTCATACATCCAGCCACGGCTTTACTGATGACAACTCCTCCAGATAGACTTTTAGGTGAAATGCAAAAAATTTTGTAGCTTTCCAAAAGCTATAGCATAGGTGACTGGTACTTTTACTAGAATCACACCGAAATCCGAATCTATGGCTCTGAACTGTGCCCCTACAAGCTGCCCAAATTTGTGCCCATGAGGCTGTTTGCACTAGAATACTTCAGGCAGTTCATCCATGCAGACATAATCCATTTCTGTGAGGCCAAGAAAAAGGCACAACTCAAAATAAGAAATCAATTGGGCCCTTTCATATTTAATAAAAGGGAAGCCTAGGAGCAGGTTGACAAGATATTAGGGGAGCAACTTAAGCTGAAACGCAGCTTTTATTGAGCACCATATGACCCTGGTCATTTCATAAGTTATAGAAAAGTCAAAAGCAACCTGGCACCCTATGTTCATCAAAAGATCCCTGAGATTCAACAATATGCTTATCAACAAGAATGGATAGAAGGCACATTAGTTGAAGTAATTATTAAGGAAGAGAAATTGGAGAAGGCCATGAAAGGGCTTGAAAAGACGCTTGAAATGGACTCTTTTAGACAGGTATCCTTCAAGTTGCCCCAACACATAGGAGGTGATACATCTTTTGCTAAGACTTTTCAACAACCCTCATAAAAGGCCAGTGTAGCATCAACTAAGGGAAAGTAGGTAATAGATTCAGAACACGAAACAATGGAAGACCAACCAGACACATCGAAAGAACAGGGTCAAGGGCAACTTGCCCTAACTCAAACCAAGGCACCGCAAGTCCTTGTACTACAAACTCCTCAAAATGAGGAAAAGAGCAAAAAGAGAGATAGAGAAGAGGGTACCCCTACCAGTGTATTAGCAGAACAACCTGGAGAAAAGAGGCAAAGGTTAAATCCTTATTCCGAGGAGGAATTTTTAGAAGAAACCACAGGCAGCATGAGAGGTGAGGGAAGGATTGGACAACAGTCTCCTCCAATGATGGACACATCAGCTAGCTCATATCAGCTAGAGCTAGAGGGACAACACAATGTGGAGGTCTCATCTACCAAGCAACATGGCAAGTAGCAAAGCAAGAAAGGCTTAGACATTAAGAAAGAATTTACTGAAATAAAGGCAAGAAATGAGCCAATAAGGTTCCAACTTTATAATCAATTGCTAAGAATGGCTCCCACAAATCAACAAAGGTTAATGGCAGCATATGATGTACAAGAAGGAAAAATGACCCTTAGTCACTTCAAGCCCACAATGCAGCAGCCACAGTCAGCTGCTGATTATATCAGGACCAATTTGGAAGTTCTCTCCAAAGACATCCATCCAATGGACTAGATTGAATTACATAAACAAACTGGAGAAATGGTGTACTCCAACTTGGAAAACAAGACATTATTAACTCACAAATTGCAGAATTCATTGCACAATACCTCTGCCCAATTAGAATTCGAAAAAGCTTCCTCCTTAGCCGAGGATAACAAGATTAAGTCCTTGGAAGAAATTATCATTGAGCTGGGAGATAATCCTAAGGATGCAAAAGACATCAAAGCACTAATAATGAAGAAGGAAGAGGACATTGCAACCCTCAAAAAAAAATTAAAACTACCAATTACAATGCATCCACAAGCTACAGAAGTTGCACAATAGAAAGAAGAGGAAGACATGATGGGTTTACTAATGAGGATGAATGAGAGATTAGCAGAAATAGACCAGGCCTTGGAGAAAGCAATGAAGGAGGAGCAGGGAGTGTCGACCTCCCAGCCAACGGAAACAGCTCCCACAAGCACAACTGCTCCTTGTACAATTACAACAACAGTAAATCCCACTATCCCAACAACAGGTACATCAGCCACAGATGCTTCAGTGGTAGCAACAACAACAATACTAGATACCAACATGAAGATGGAAGAAATGATGAAGGCAATAAAGGAGTTAGAACTCCAAATGGTAGAGCTCAAGGAAGCCAAAGAAAAATTGGCCAAGTTAGAGGTAAGTTATGATAAATCTAAAATAAATGTGGCATAAAAAATAAGAGAGGTAAAGGCCTTGTAAATAAGGTAAAATCCTTGGAAAAAGATCTTTCTCCTCACAAAGAAATCAAAACAATTTTGTGGACTAAAATTGGTCAGTCCATCACGGATCAATGGAGATCGATACAGACTATCCATGAGCAAATTGAATTGATAGAAGTAGCCCAAATAGAGATTCAAAAGGCCAGAAAATCATTGGAAAACATGCCTGAACAGGCCAATAGACTAATTCATTTTTTGAATACTCATACCAGAGAAGAACTAGCAGCTTTGGATATCAGGGACATAATAGGTACCATTTTGACAGTAAAGAAGGTGCTGACCATGAGAAATTTTATACAGAATCTGGAAAGAAAGTGCCAAGAAATGCAGATAGAAATTAATGCCTTTACAGAGAAGTTTACGGTCTTGCAAAAAAAAGGTTTACCCAATTTGTTAACCAGTAATCAGAGACTGTTGACACATGAACAATATGCTCACGGGGTAAATACATATGTTGCAAATAAAATCACAGCATCATCAAGCACTTTAAAGGATAAAACACTTCCATCAGGACAGAGCTTATATGACAAGTTGGAAAATTTGTTCTATATTGAGCATGAAATAACAACTCTTTGAAGTCCAGCCCAACTTCTACAGGTATACTAAAGTTGATGAAACATTAATAAAAATGCAAAGACACCAGTTTCCAACAGACCAATGGTGGCAAAGCATGTTGGAAGTTTTACCAAGGTAGTTCTAATTTTCCTTTATCATTTGCATTTTAATCAAATATCAAAATACGTGGCACATATCATAAGGATGAAAACAGCAGAAGGGGGAAATCAAGCTTGGAATGTAGTTCACTAAAACGGAATCACGCACAGATGAAAAGGTCGAGACAACAATGCAGGAACGCGGAATAAAGGGACAGCTGCCAGCTGACTCACTCAGTTCAAAAATTCAAATATATCTGACCATCTGAATAGCCAGCACACCAAAATTCACTTCTGCATTCATTTCCCTCATTTACTTCTCATGTAAAGTAGATGGATGAAGTTATTACTTGATATTATCTAATTTCAGATATTTTGTAACTCTTTTTTGTATAAATACCTCCCCGTGAGATGTCTTCGGGGTTGGTGATATCTCTTATGGAACTGTGTTGTAACTCTGAGAACTCTTCTGAATAAAAGGCAACTGGAATGCATTGTTGATGAACTGAACTCTTTGGATGTGGGATTAATGATAATGGACTATGTTGCAGAATTCTTGAATTACTTCATGGATCAATAAGTATTTTTAACTCATGTTTTACAGTTTTTGTGTTTTTATATATCATCTGTGTTCATAATCTTAACAGCATGGAAAAAGAATAACCCAAAACTTACTTCACTGTACTCTGTGTTCAATCTTTGCTATTTTTTATATTTTTGCTTCAGAAACTAGCATAAGCAGGAATTCTTTATTGCTCCTGTTTCCCCTGGTTCTTACCCCTTGAGTATACTTAGGGAATTCTTAATTGCTCCCTGAAATATTCATTCACTTTCCCTCTACCAGCATGATTAAAGACTCTTAATTGCCTTTCACCCCCTGACCTCCATGTCCATGTAATTTCAATTTATAAATTGCTCCATGATCTAATTATCTTGCTCTGTAGTACCTCCTCTGTCAAAGGAAAACTATATCCAGCAGTATACACTCATAGACTCCACAACCCAATGGACTAAACTTCTCAGACTTTCACCCCTGCTTTATTGAAAATCATCATCCAAAAAATCAAAACAAAACCCTGTGCATCATAACCAGCCTAAAATACCTCAAAACAAAGCTAAATTATAAAGAGAGAGCCCTCTCTAGGTACAGATTGGCTAGAATCTATACCTAAAAGATTGGTCTATGGTTACCTCGGCCGTATCCCATCCTAAGAGCTTTCCTAGGGGACAACCTGAGTGATAACATCATTGGCGACTCCACTAGTGACTGAATGAATGTTTGTTACTACTGTTTAGTTTCTAAAGCTACAGATGGACCGTGAATTTAGTCAGTCAGCCTTTGAAGTCATTTTTGTTGTGTAATCATAGGAATAAATAAAAGCTACTTCAGTCTATCTCTAGTCTAGCTTTAGGCTTTTAAAAGCTGACTCAAAGATTTGATCAGTTTCCTTGTTTCAAACATACCTGAAGGAGAGCCCAATGCCTCCTATATTTCAAAAAGCCTTCCTACAAAACATTGATAAAACTTGTATCCTTCAAATATTCCTAGAAAATACCAAAAAATATACTTTTAGAAGCTGGCTCCAAAGAAGAAAACTCATTACACTAGGTCAAACACAGATCCAAATCCCCCACTTATTTTTGACAATCCCAATTTGATCCCTAAGAGCCTTAGAAAACCTGAAAATCAAGAGAATTCTGCTAATTCAAATCCTAAAACACTTTAGCAAAAACCTATCCAAACTCAACGCTCTGCTGGAAAATCACAAGCCCTTTCTCCTATCACTGTTGCTTCTCCTAGTTCACCATTATTCCTCCAAACCATCTCTTCTACCCCCCCATCTACAGCCCATATTTCAACTGTAATCCCTGTTCTTCCAGCTGTAACATTTATCCCTGTAAAATATGGCAAACCGTTATGCTCCCTTGCAATTACCTGCAAATCCAAGGGATATGCCTCAGGATTACCAAAGCAAAATCACCTATTCTGATGGTGCTAGTACCTACACATCACAACAACATACAAAGAAAATGACAAACTATTTTGAGAATTATGAAATTGATGATGATGATGTCAGGATGAAGATCTTTGTCCAAAGTTTAACTGGCGATGTCAGGGCCTGGTTTAGGGCACTCCCTGCAAATTCCATTGCCAATCCTGAAGCCCTTTATCAAAATTTCTTGAACAGATGGGAAAAGAAGAAGGATCCATCACATATCCTATTAGAATATGATAGCTTGAAAAGAGGCCCACAAGAAATTGTTCAAGATTACTATGCTAGATTTAATAATGTGTAGAATGCTATTGCTCCTAATCTTAGAGCACCACCAGACTTGGCCTCGATCAAATTCCCTGATGGATTTGACTCGGGCATGGCCTACCAGCTTAGGGAAAGAGCTCCTCCAAGCTTAGAAGACATGCAAAGCATAGCTGTCAGTGTAGAAGCTAATCTAATTTCTAAATGAAACTGGGCCAGATCTGAGAGAAGAACAACATTTAAGGAAGAGCCTTCTACGTTTGAACAAAAATTAGATGCGATAATTAAAGGTATGGATAGACTTGGGGATAGATTTGAAACTATTGAGAGGAAATCATCATGGGATGGCCAAACAAATAATGTTGGGAGGAATCCAAACTTTAGGAAAAACCCAAATTCTAACACTGGGAAAGCTGGTCTTGACCAAAACATCAGACTTCCATTCCAAGAAAACTATGCTGAGGCTTCAACATCTAGTGAACCAATGGAAGATATTAAAATCAATTTGATGGGTCTCAATAGTGGACAACAAATTTTCCTAACTCAAGAAGATCAAGAGGCTCATACGCTTGGTCAGTTTCAAATGCAGTTAGGGGAATTCTTTGATTTCAAGGAAGGATATGACACATTTGTATATGAAGTCCACAAACAGTATAACTTGAGAAGTAGGAGAATAGATACCCCTAATGATACCAAGCAGAAAACAATCAAACAACCTACTAAAACCAAACTCAAGGATTCTCATATACAAACTACTCCTGAACCAATTTCAAGTTCAAATACTCTAATCATTGAAGATGTTTCAGCCAAACAAAAATCAGACTAGCACCCTCCACCTATTCTTCCTCTTAAAGAAATTATAGAAGAACCTTTAGAAAATGGTGTAAAAGTGACTTCAGCTCATAATAATATTCCAGTGAAAGAATCAGACACAGAAAGCCCAGCTGAAAAGGATAACCTTGCTGCCCGAAATGTTAAAACACAAACAAAAAAACCCTTCAATTTGGAGACCGAAATAAGCAAGTTAAAAATAGTCATTCCACTGTCTAAATTGGCTAGGCATGAAGTTTTTAGGGAAAAAATCAGTAGATCGCTACAAATTCCAGAAAACATAGATGCAATGAATGTCCTTGATGACCAAGCAGAACTTATATTTGGACCTGAAGTAAATGGAAATTCTGTAGATGGAGGAGTTCCTCCTTTCTATGTCAGCTTAAATATTCATGATAAGATACTTCACAATGCAATGTTTGATTCTGGGGCCTCTCACAACTTAATGCCTAAGTCTATGATGGAAACGTTGGACCTAGATATCACTAGGCCATATAAAGACTTGTTTTCTTTTGATTCTAGCCAAGTCATATGTCTAGGCTTGATTAAGGATCTGTGTGTATCATTGGTACGATACCCTGCCAAGACAATTCTAATGGATGTTGTAGTGGCTAACATCCCACCCAAATATGGAATGTTATTATCTAGATCTTGGGGTGCCAAGCTTCAGGGTTCTTTACAACTTGATATGTCCTATGCCACCATCTCAGTCTTTGGCCAGCCAAAGAGACTATATAGAGAAACTTTGATGAAGTATGTGGTCAGCAACAAAGACAAACCCCAAAACTTTCCCATTTATTCCATGCATTCAGACATGGATTCTTTCATCTTGTACAAAACTGAGATTCATACCCCAACTAATGTTAAAAGTTTGGCATTAAGTTAGAATGAATTCCTAGAGGAAAAATCCACAGTTCAGATTCAAGAAGTCTCTAAGAACAATCATATAGTAGTCACACAAGAAATACCAAAAGAAAATGAAGATCCAAATCTGTCTGCTAAACAAATTGAGAAAATGCCTGATAATAGTTCTAAACAAGAAATCCTATGGTATCTGGAGTTTGATGGATGTGTTAATAAGCTAGGAGTAGGGGCAGGCATTTGGATACACAACATGAAGAATGACTATGTTGAAGGGCATGCATATAGATTGAATTTCAGATGCACTAACAACATGGCCGAATATGAAGCCCTTCTGCTCGGGCTCAAAGTGATCAAAAGCCTAGGGGCGGATAGGATATTAGTTTTAGGAGATTTTGATTTGATAATTCAACAAATGAAAGGTAACTTTGTCACAAATGATCTTAGACTGAGATCATACAGAGGTGCAGCAATTGAAATTCTCAACAACTTTCTAGAGTCTCAGCTTGATAAAATTCCAAGGAATCAAAATTTGAATGCTCATAGTTTGGAAACCTTTGCCAACACTTGCAAACTGCCATTTAATCCTAATCACCGATTATCAGCTGAGATTAAACATAGGCCAAATGTACCTGATAATGTCAAAAATTGGCAAGTATTTGATAGTGACATTCAAATCAATAATTTCTTGGCCCTCAAAGAAGAGTTCTTCAGCACAAAAATAGATACAAGCACCATAAGCGAAGATGACCAAATAGACAAAATTCATACACATATTTATGCTGAAACAACAAATCAAATTATACATCCAACAAAGTTTACTAAAATAGAGTTACAACAACTTGAAGAAACATAATGTAATGATGCTATTAGAGCAGAACGTGAAGTGACTGATTTGAAGGATAACTTTTTACCTACAAGCCTGACCCCTCTAGAAGATATTTTTGACTCAAATGACATTTCTACGAAACCTAAAATGCAGCCATTAAATGCAGAAATTGAGGACTGTAATATAGGAACTGCAGAGAATCCCAAAATGATAAAATTGTCTAAAGCTCTGCCTCCTCACCAAAAGCTGAAGTATATTGAATTGTTCAAAGAATTTCAAGATGTTTTTGCATGGAGTTACGAGGACCTAAAGTCTTATGATACATCTGTTATCCAACACACTATACCTCTCAAGGAGAACCAAAAACCTTTCAAACAGAAACTTAGGAGGGTCAACCCTGTGCTCCTCCCTTTAATAGAGAAATAAGTTAAAAGGATGTATGAAGCTAGAATTATTGCACCCATCAAATTCTCAGAATGGGTTTCAAACTTGGTGCCCACTAGAAAGAAAATGGGAGAGATTAGGTTGTGTGTCGATTTCAGAAATTTGAACAAAGTCTCTTTAAAGGACAACTACCCCTTACCCAAAATGGATCACATCTACAAAGGGTAGTGGGTGCTTCAAGGATCTCACTATTAGATGGATTCTCAGGTTTCAATCAAATCCTAATGCACCCTGATGATCAAGACAAAACTGCCTTTACAACACCTTGGGGGACCTTCAAATATGTGAAAATGCCATTTGGACTTAAGAATGCAGGAGCAACTTTTCAAAGAGCCATGGATATAGCTTTTGCTAAAGAAATCCATGATTTTTTAGTCATTTACCTAGATGACCTTACAACATTCTCCAAATGAGATCAAGAACACTTGGATCACTTCAGACAAGTATTTTTAATTTGCAGAAAATATGGTATATCATTGAATCCAAAAAAATCACTATTTGGCCTAGAAGAAGGAAAATTATTCGGCCATATCATCTCTAAAGAAGGCATTAGAATTTATCCGGACAGAATACAAGTTATTTTGCAAGTTCCTCACCCTAGAAACATCAAAGAACTACAAGCCTTTTTGGGAAAGATCAATTTTCTAAGAAGATTCATACCAATTCTGGCTAAGCTGATAAGATTGTTGAACAACATGATGAAAAAAGATTCCAAGGTCAAGTGGACAATAGAAACTAAACAAGCCTTTGAACAAATCAAAAAGCTTTGACTCAAACACCAGCCCTTACAAGCCCAAATTTTGACAAGGACTTTATCATATTCTCATTTGCATCAGACCATACAATTGCTGTTGTTTTGCTTCAAAAAAATGAACAGGGATGTGAAAAACCCATATCCTTTTTTAGCAAGGCACTTAGAGATGCTCCACTCAAATATCAAATCATGGAGAAACAAGCATATGCACTTGTAAAAGCCATTAAGGACTTTAGAGTTTACATCTTGTACTCTCATGTGATTGCTTATGTGCCAAACACTGTTGTTAAAGACATCCTAACCGAAGAGGGAATTGAAGGCAAAAGGGGAAAATGGATAGATACCATACTAGAATATGACATCGAAATCAAACCAACAAAGTTGATAAAGGGACAAGGATTAGCCAAACTTATGACTGAAACTAAATTTCAAGCCCTTGACATAAACCAACTGGATAATGAGTAGGAGATGGCGACTCCATAGATCAATCAAGCCTTTTTTCAATCACCTTGGTATGCTGATATCATTCATGTTTTGCCAAACCTGCAAGCTCCTCTAGGATTATCCAGAACTAAGAAAAGATTCCTGAAAATGAAGGCTTCAAAGTTTTGTATTGTAGATGATGCTTTATTCTAGAAGAATTATGAAGGTGTTTTATTAAATTGTCTAATCAAAGAAGAAATTGACAAAGTACTTAAGGAGTTTCATGCAGGGGATTTTGGTGGACATTTATATTGGAAATCAACTGCCGATAAAATCTTAAGGGCTGGATTTTACTGGCCCACCCTATTTGCTGATGTAAAGAAATATGTAACTTCTTGCCACAAATGCCAAATCTTTGAAGGCAAGAAAAGGTTGATGCCTCTACCCCTCAAACCCATTTCCATCGAAAGACCATTTAAAAAATGCGGTTTAGACTTCATTGGAGAAATCCACCCTTCATCCTCTGGCCAACACAAATGGATCCTTACTGCCACAGACTACTTTACCAAGTGGATAGAGACCATCCCTTGCAGGTAAGCCAATGACTCAGTAATCATGCAATTTTTAAAGACCAACATCTTGTCTAGGTTTGGCTGTTCTGAGAAGATTATAACAGACAATGTTGCTGCTTTTAAATCCAAGAGAATGATCAATTTCTGTCATAAATACCACATTACCTTGGGCCATTCTACAGCCTCTTACCCTCAAGGTAATGGTCTATCTAAATCCTCTAACAAAATCTTGATCAACATCATTAAGAATGTCTTGGAGGAGAATAAGAAAAATTGGCATAAAAAGCTTTTCAATGCACTATGGGCAGACATATTGACTACTAAGAGATCCATTGGAACAAGTCCCTATGAGCTGGTTTATGGTATGGAGGCAGTGTTCCCTTCTTCTTTGGGAATCCCAGTGATAAAGTTGCTGCAATAAATACAGGAAGAACCTAATGATATTCAAAGAAGGATTAATCAAACAATTCATTTGGAGCAAACTAGAGAGGAGGTCTATCAAAGAGCTCAGGTTTTGCAAGAAAAGCTTAAAAAGAACTTTGACAAAAGGACCAAAGTAGAGGATTTTTTCATTGGGGATAAAGTTTTAAAGTGGGATTCCAGAAGAGAAGATAGGGGAAAACATGGAAAATTTGATTTCCTGTGGAAAGGACCATTTATCATTCAGAATGTACAAGGAAAGAAATCATACTTTTTGAAAAGTCTGGATTGTACAAAGGCAGATGATGGGCTAGTTAATGGAAAAATGCTGAAGCATTATTTTGATCCAGTTTGCTGAAGATATTAGCATTTTCATTTGTACATAACAATGTTTACTTTCTGCAGTTTATTACAGCAATAAGATAGGGAATAAGATGTAGCAAATTTTGAGGGAAAGACAAGGAATTGTGCCACCTTTTGGTATTACATTTTGAGTTTATCAGAAGAAATTGAAGAAGGAGACTTGGGAGCTGTAAAAATGATGACAAATATTCAAGCATATTACCCAAAATAGAGCTGCAATTAGCTGAATGTGTTCATAAGGAATATATAGATATTGCAGAGGTACAGTTTTGGTTGCAGCAAAGGAAAAATTTCATAAAACAACAAGAACTGAATATAAAGCCATCTGACCTGCTGTTCTTGACTTTTCACCAGGAAAAGCCATCCCCAAGTGGAGTCGCTATTAGGTTCCTATACCAATAGGTTTCATTTTTCATGATTGCCTAGAGAAGTTCCAAATATGTTCATCCTTTCCATGCTGCAAAGGTTCCATATTTTGAAGACCTTCACTATGTACAGTTGTTTGACTCTTATCATAGTTCATGAATGGCCAAACAAATTAATCTTGGCCAGGTTCATATTTCAATTTACTTGTCCTAGAATAGAGAATAAAGGTTTGTCCAAACAGTTCAAGCTTGGCAGATGAGTAGTCAGGTAAAGAAGCAAGGGGTCCCAACAACTAAATCTGAGACCTTGGAAGAGATAAGGGTAAACTTAGATAGGATGGCAACTAAAAGAAAAAAGAGATTCAAGGTTTTCTAGTTCAAGTGCACCCAGTGAAAATGAAGAAAACATGTTAGGAGTAATAGGATGGGTAAGCAGTTTTGGGGTTGCAGAAGCATGTTTATGGATAATTTTGTCCTTTAAAAGGTGAGTTATCTCATTACTATCATGAACACCATGGAAATTATGTGGTGACAAAGCAGATGTTGCATGTCTAACTCCCCTTCATTCCCCTCACAACAATCACTTACTAACCTCCCTCTAAGGACATTGGGATCTGCTCAGTGTTCCTAGTTCACTTCATTTCATGAAAAAGACTAAGTAAAATTGTGTTTTTAGTTAAGAAAAGAAGCCATATTTCTTGTGTAAAATATTGATTTTCTCCTAAACCTAAACTATTCAACTCTACTAATAAAAACCCTCTCATTTCCCTAAGCCTAAGTTCTTAACTCTACAACTTAGTGCTTCCATTCATAAAGCCATATTAACATGTTAACTTTATGATATAATTCCTAAGTAAATGGTTTTCCCTGCCCCTATTATACTAAATACACAAAAAACCCAAAATATTTAATATCCCTCCCCTCGGCTAAAGTTATAGCCATATTTCAATTTTTGTCGGGATGCATTAGTCCACACGGGGCCAATAACAACCCTCCACATGCTCCATCGGGATTTTTTTGACATTTGGTTAAACAAATAACCAACCCACATTGCAAACCATACAGAAAAACCCACCCCACGTGCAAATATTAAACTTTGATTAACGCTGGGGTGATTAACTGTTAATCCACCCGACAACCAATAGAATTCGCCCTGATGCCAATTAATCAACTGTTTATTACTCAACCCCCGCGCCATAAACCTCTGCCAACTACATCAAACATCAACCGTTGGATCAAGGTCTATAGATCAGACGATGCGCATCAATATCGAAACCCTTCCAATGTTCGAAAGTTACCGCGCGATGAAAAGCAGTTTCGCCACCGTACCAAGGGACGCGTGTCGCCCACCCAAGGTCATAGCATCCCCTCTGCCCGAAACCACCTTTTCCCCAAAAGTGGTGTGAGGGATACCATTTACAGCCCTCGCTGAGATCCCAATGACGTCATCCTCTGACATCACCTCCATGTCAGCGCCCACATCATTTGCCAACTCATCTGCCACATCATTTGACACATCATCTTCCGTACCCTGCTACGCGACAAAAAATTTACGTCATGATGACATCATCAAAAAAAGCGCCAAAAATACCACAAAGCCAAGTTTTTGTCAAAACTCATGAAAATGAATGTTTCTCGTCTATTTCTATGTGTTGTTTTGCGGAACCTGTGCATGCAAACTACAACGAATTTGCCACCAAAGCTCCAGTCTGTCACCTTAACCACGATAGTTCAACATCCTGCTCTGCAAATCATCATCCAACCAGCCAATTACCCTGGGGTGTGTCGCAAAAACACAGGTATTTACTTCATCACCTCCAAACCCTGTGTATTTCCGGTTTTTCTCTGAATTGCATCCGTAGAGCCAAAATCGAGCATACTCAGTATATAGTTCTTGAAAAATACACCCAAACCATACTTGTTTGCCCACTTTTTGCAAAAAACACGACTTCTGCAGCTTAAAATATAGTGAGTTGATTATAAACACAGACATCTGCCTAAAATCTGGTTCCCAAGCCCCTGTTTTTAACTTTCCTCTGCAAATGTTCCAAGAACGCGCCCAAATTCCAACTCAAATCATCAAGCTGCTCTCAAAGAGCGCACTATTACCTCTATTTTTGTCCATTTTACCGAAGGAGCCCTACAAACTCTCTTTTCACTGTAAGATTTACCCAACAGATTAAAATTCAAATTAACTTCATTTTTCCATTACCTAAGAAAATCCCAGAGCCATTATTTTATCTACTTTGATACACAGACCCAAGTTCTAGATTGAAAAATCACAGATAGTTGAGCAATGGAGGCTCCAGTGGCCCTGAATGTTGCACCTCTCAATGCTCCACACAAAGAACTAGAGTGGATACCTCTAGCTGACAAGGATTTCCAGATTAACGACTTAACTGGTGACAAGCCTCACCTCCAAGATTTTTGTGAAATTAGGAATAGCTACAGGAACAATGTTGATGTCCATGGAATTTGGGAGTCCAACATGCCCATGTACTACCTCCCTTCAGTGAATGTATTCCCTGACCTCATCCATCAATGCCATGCCAATTATGAACCCACTCAACGAGCAGTCATGTCTCCTTTTGGAAATTTCCTCTTTTATATAACCCCTGAATCCATCGATGAGATGTTGTACTTCAAGCCTGCTCAACCTCTAACTCCTCTTTCCTTGGGACGTTTGCTTGACCAAGGTGCCAAATTGCCCAGCTCAGAGATAACCAGATTGACTCAATTGTTTATGAGACCAGATTGCCAGCACAGAGGCCCACCTCCTTATCTAGATATTTGGTTCACTGCAGCAAGAAGATTAATTATAAACATGATATCCTACATCTTAGGATTTAAAACAAGTGAGCATGTTGATGAGACCACCTTGGTTCTCTTGTCTATTTTTACTCCAGGACAGCCCCCTGCTGTCAAGTATGATTATGCCACTTACATAGCTGATAAGATCCATGAGCAATTCATGAGCATGGACAGAGAAAGAGTATCTAAATACACATCATACATATATCATTTGTTGTTGTACTATCAACCATATAGTTTTCAAATTTCTCTCAGAAAATTGGATTGCAAATGAGAGAGAAGGTCTGTAATCTTCTGGACCTCAGTCTTCCACCATCTTTACTACTCTCGTTATACTTATTGTGAATTCATTGATATGTTCATACATACAACCACCTCTTTACTGATGACAAGTCCTCTAGATAGACTTTTGGGTGAAATGCAGAAACTTTTGCAGCTTTCCAAAAGCTACAACATAGGTGATTGGTACTTTTACCAGAATCACACCAAAATCCGAATCTATGGCTCTGAATTGTGCCCCTACAAGCTGCCCAAATTTGTGCCCATGAGGCTGTTTGCACTAGAATACTTCAGGAAGTTCATCCATGCAGACATAATCCATTTCTGTGAGGCCAAGAAAAAGGCACAACTCAAAATAAGAAATCAACTGGGCCCTTTCATATTCAATAAAAGGGAAGCTTGGGAGTAGGCTGACAAGATCTTAGGGGAGCAACTTAAGCTGGAACAGAGTTTTTATTAGGCACCATATGACCCTGGTCATTGCATAAGTTATAGAAAAGTCAAAAACAACATGGCACCCTATGTTCATCACAAGATCACTGAGATTCAACAATATGCTAATCAACAAGAATGGATAGAAGGCACACTAGTTGAAGTAATTGCTGAGGTAGAGAAATTGGAGAAGGCCATGAAAGGGCTTGAAAAGACGCTTGACCTGGACTCTTTTAGACAGGTACCCTTCAAGTTGCCCTAGCACATAGGAGGTGATACATCTTTTGCTGAGACTTCTCAATAACCCTCACAAAAGGCCAGTGCAGCATCAGTTAAGGGCAAGCAAGTAATAGATTCAGAACAAGAAACAATGGAAGACCTGCTAGACACATCAAAAGAACAGGGTCAAGGGCAAGTTCCCCCAGCTCAAACCAAGGCACCGAAAGTCCCTGTACTACAAACTCCTCAAAATGAGGAAAAGAGTAAAAAGAGAGATAGAGAAGAAGGTACCCTTACTAGTGGATTAGCAGAACAACCTGGAGAAAAGAGGCAAATGTTAAATCCTTATTCTGAGGAGGAATTTTTGGAAGAAGCCACAGGCAACATGAGAGGTGAGGGAAGGACTAGACATCAGTATCCTCCAATGATGGACACATCAGCTAGCTCATATTAGCCAGAGCTAGAGGGACAACACAATGTCGAGGTCTCATCTACCAGGCCACATGGCAAGCAGCAAAGCAAGCAAGGCTCGGACATTAAGAAAGAATTTACTGAAAAAAGGCAAGAAATGAGCCAATAAGGATCCAACTTTATAATTAATTGCTAAGAATGACTCCCACAAATCAACAAAGGTTAATGGCAGCATATGACATACAAGAAGGAAAAATGACCCTTAGTCACTTCAAGCCCACAATGCAGCAGCCACAAAGAGCTATTGATTATATCAGGACCAATCTGGAAGTTCTCTCCAAAGTCATCCATCCAATGGACCAGATTGAATTACATAAACAAATTGGAGAAATGGTGTACCCCACCTTGGCAAACAAGACATTATTAGCTCACAAATTGCAGAATTCATTTCACAATACCTCTGCCCAGTTAGAATTGGAAAAAAATTCCTCCTTAGCCAAGAATAACAGGATTAAGTCCTTGGAAGAAATTATCATTGAGCTGGGACATAATCCTAAGGATGCAAAAGGCATAAAAGAACTAATAAGGAAGAAGGAAGAGGACATTGCAACCCTCAAAAAACAATTAAAACTGCCAATTACAATGCATCCACAAACTACAGAAGTTGCACAACAGAAAGAAGAGGAAGACATGATGGGTTTACTAATGAGGATGAATGAGAGATTAGCAGAAACAGAGTAGGCCTTGGAGAAAGCAATGAAAGAGAAGCAGGGAGTGTCGACCTCCCAGCCACTAGAAACAGCTCTTACAAGCACAACGCTCCTTCTACAATTACAACAGTAGTAACTCACACTATCCTAGCAACAAGTACATCAGCCACAGATGCTTCAGCGGCAGCAACAACAACAGTACTAGATACCAGCATGAAGATGGAAGAGATGATGAAGGCAATAAAAGAGTTAGAACTCCAAATGGCAGAGCTCAAGGAAGCCAAAGAAAAACTGGCCAAGTTAGAGGTAAGTTATGATAAATCTAAAATAACTATGGCAAAAAAAACAAGAGAGGTAAAGGCCTTGGAAAATAAGGTAAAATCCTTGGAAAAAGATCTTTCTCTTCACAAACCTTTAGCAAAAATCAAAACAATTTTGTGGACTAAAATTGGCCAGTCCATCACGGATCAATGGAGATCAATACAGACTATCCATGAGCAAATTGAATTGATAGAAGTAGCCCAAATAGAGATTCAAAAGGCCAAAACATCATTGGGAAACATGCTTGAACAGGCCAATAGACTAATTCATTTTTTGAATACTCATACGAGAGAAGAACTAGCAACTTTGGATATCAGGGACAAAACAGATACCATTTTGACAGTAAAGAAGGTGTTGATGATGAGAAATTTTATACAGAATCTGGAAAGAAAGTGCTAAGAAATGCAGATAGAAATTAATGCCTTCACAGAGAAGCTTACGGTCTTGCAGAACAAAGGTTTACCCAGTTTTTCAACTAGAAATCAGAGACTGTTGACACATGAACAATATGCTCATAGGGTAAATACATATGTTGCAAATCAAATCACAACATCATCAAGCACTTCAGAGGATAAAACACTTCCATCAGGATAGAGCTTATATGACAAGTTGGAAAATATGTTCTATATTGAGCATGAAATACCACATCTCTTTGAAGTCCAACCCAACTTATACAGGTATACTGAAGTTGATGAAACATTAATAAAAATGCAAAGACACCAGTTGCCAAGAGATCAATGGTGGCAGAGCATGTTGGAAGTTTTACCAAGGTAGTTCTAATTTTCCTTTATCATCTGCATTTTAATCAAATATCAAAATACGTGGCACATATCATAAGGATGAAAACAACAGAAGGGGGAAATCAGGTTGGGAATGTAGTTCACTAAAACGGAATCACGCACAAATGAAAAGGTTGGGATAGCAACGTAGGAATGCAAAATAAAGGAATAGCTTCCAGTCGACTCACTCAGTTTGAAAAGTCAAATATATCTTACTAACTAGACAACCAACACACCAAAATTTACTTCTGCATTCATTTCTCTCATTTACTTCTCCTGTAAAGTAGATGGATGAAGTTATTGCTTGATATTATCTCATTTCAGATATTTTGTAACTCTTTTTTATATAAATACCTCCCTGTGAGATGTGTTCAGGGTTGGTGATATCTCTTTTGGAACTGTGCTATAACTTTGAGAACTCTTTTGAATAAAAGGCAGTTGGAATGCGTTGTTGATGAAATGAACTCTTTGGATGTGGGATTAATGACAGTGGACTATGTTGCATAATTCTTGAATTACTTCATGGATCAATAAGTCTTTTTAACTCATGGTTTATAGTTTTTGTGTTTTTATATATCGTCTGTGTTCATAATCTTAACAACAGGGAAAAGGAATAACCCAAAACTTACTTCACTGTACTCTGTGTTCAATCTTTGTTGTTTTTTATGTTTTCTTAAGAAACTAGCAGAAGAAGGAATTATTTATTGCTCCTGTTTCGCCAGGCTCTTACACCTTGAGTATACTTAGGGAATTCTTAATTTCTTCGTGAAATATTCATTCACTTTCCCTCTGTCAGCATGATGAAAGACTCTTAATTGCCTTTCACCCCCTGACCTCCATGTCCATCTAATTTCAGTTTATAAATTCCTCCATGATCTAATTATCTTGCTCTGTAGTACCTCCTCTGTCAAAGGAAAACCATATCCAGTAGTATACACTCATAGAATCCACAGCCCAATGGAATGAACTTCTCAGACTTTTGCCCCTGTTTTATTGAAAATCATCATCCAAAAAATCAAAACAAAACCCTGTACATCATAACTAGCCAAAAATACCTCAAAAGAAAGCTAAATTATAAAGAGAGAGCCCTCTCTGGGTACAGATTGGCTAGAATCTGTACCTAAAATATTTGTCTGTGATTACCTCGGCTGTATCCCCTCCTAAGAGCTTTCCTAGGGGACAACCTGAGTGATAACAGTTTCCAAATGAACCTTGTGCTCTATTCCTTCATATTATAATGGAGAATCTTCAAGCCTTTTAAAAATCCTTTTACATACTTCCACTACATGTAAGCCAACCACCATTGTTGACCTCACGATCTTGACTCTTTTATTGTGTCAAGTTTACATAAAAACTCCCCCTTTAAACTTGCTTGGGAAAATTATTTGAATTCAATCGTGAAATCATACATTCTCTCGTTCCCTATCACCTCTCAGGGTATGCATGTCTAACCAAGTTTTATAGTCATATTCCCATTTACAAGTATTTTACAACCTTCTTATCTCCAAAGGTTTTTTTATTATTATTGTAGTCATGGAACTTATTCCACCATTATCTCATCTACACACTTGCTCACAACAGGTCTTCTCCTCATGAACATCTTGATATGATTTCTATCTATGTTTGATTTGGTCTTTGTGTCTACATCTACTTTCTAAACAAATGATCTCATATCATCACTATGCAGGATTTTCATGTATTACTCTCTACACCTTTGTGACTTAACCAAACATTGTAGTTCTTCATTCAAATCAATCTCATTACCTTCGACACTACTTTCAATTTAAGCATATTTTCCCTTACTCCGCACTCTCATGTATGACAAAAACCTATTTTTCATATATTCATATGCCATATGCATAGGTTTCCACCCATTCTATGTGCCATCACTCCACCTTGACATACACCAAATCCACACATGCATTAGTATGTTCCAATTGCTCCACCTTCATATACACTAAAGACACACATGCATGATCTAATTGGTTAGTCATCCTTGAGTGACTCAAATAGGGAATATTTGTCTAATAGTTTTTCCACCTAATCCTAGTGGTTCACACACATGTTTTGTGGAACAAAGGATGTTGGCTTTGACTAGCATTTCAAAACTTAATTTCATTTCAAAAATGTGTTTTTTTATCTTACCATAGAACTCAACCTTCATAGGGCATTCAAGATTTCATCATCTAATCTTGCCACTGCTCTATGCTCCAAGATGCTACCTCATGCCCGAGTGGAAAGGAAAGTATATATAAGCTCTAGTGAGAATGACAGTTGATTCCCATTAAAATGTCCTAGGGTTGGTGTTTCACTTTTCAACTCAAATATATCACTAGCTCCTAGGTTTCATGTACAACAAAGTTTTGACACACTCCTTGAGGAATATTTATTTCTCATGGCATTTCCCAACCAATGTAGGAAGCTCTTCCATATATTGAAGCTAGGATTCGCCTTTTTGACCTTAAGGTTGTTGAGATCAAGCTCAAAAATCATAAAAGTTTCACAAGTCAAATAGAATGAGGGTGATGATCTAAAACCTATAGTCATTAACAAGCATTCTACATGAATTCCTTAGACTTCAGCACCACTATGGCCTCTATCCCTTACCTTTTTCGAGATGTGTTTTTATTTTCTAATTTTGAGTTTGGCATATTGAGAATCTACAAACCATTGGCTCCTCCTCCATGTCACAATCTTGCATCACCAATATGGTAATAAGTATAAAATGCATTAGCAATGATTTACATATGCTCTATTCTCAATACCTAATGACATTTATAAAAATATCGTGAGATACCATCAATGGTTTCTCATTCTAGAGCACTTAGACACACACTAACCTCTTTCTATAGCTCTGATAACATTTGTTAATAAAATAATTTGATGTGAGAAAAAAATAATTAAAAAACAATTATACTCATTGAAACAATACAGATGGCATACTTTGAAAAACTAATTGGAATAAACTATCAAATAATAGATTTGTTATCGTATGGATTAAATCAAACCAATATCATTAAACACAACCTAAGTAACCAACACCTTTCCCTTGAATTACTTTATTAGAATTTCAAATAATGTTTTATTTTATCGATAGATGTTTGATACAAAAAATACCTATCAAATTTCACCCCTTAAATATTGTTCCTTTTTTAAATTTAAAACTAATAATAAAATAAAATAATTTATATTTATATTTAAATAAACATACAAATCTAAAATAGTATTTATCTTGTGTCTTTAATTAAAATATTTTGAAAATTATTAGAAAAGTTCATAAAATTAAAAAAAATTGAGAAATTTAAAGCATTTTAAGAATATGAATCAATGAAATGAAAACAAGTGTTGCATGAAAACTTAGTGTATTCCAAAAAAATTAATAAACACATAATGAGTAGCCAAACCTAACATGAATAAGTATACAAGTGACTATTATTATTGTAGCAACCCCTCGTTGATTTTTCATGTAAATAAAATAAGACCAAGGTCAGGGAACATGTTTTCCAAGGTGAATATTGGGAAAACCCCCCACTGTAATGAAGGATCACATCGAATACTATGAATGAGGCCCCACACATTCATGTGAGTTCCATCGGGTCAAGGAAGGAGGTAAATTTACTTGTATCTCTCCACTTGATATGAATGCCAGCCCTTTGTTTTGAATGTGAGTATAGTTTTTGATGTGATCCTTCATTACAATGGGGGGGTGACCACCTCCTTATAATATCTTATCTTCCTTTCACCCTCCAACTCCTTATCATCCCATAGTTTATCCTTAAATTTAGAGGTGATAGTATCTTTGACATTATCCTTGCTTCCTAGGATGATCTCCTCATTTATACCCCAATGGTTGAGCCAAGACTAGGCATCCTTATGCCACACACACTTGAGGCGAAGGTGGAGGTTTTGACTAAAGTTAGAAGAAATTTAATGAAACCTATTGGATTCCATGTTGTAAATATCCTTATTATACATTATATACTTAAACATAGCCCTGCTTTCAATAGGGGAATAGCCAAATTCAATCAAGAGGATAGGATAGGCAGTATTTCCCTTGATCTTGAGATTGTAGGTTATCAATTACTTTTGAATCATCTCAATATTTCTCCACGAATATTTGGATATATTGAAACCTCAAACTTCACAACTGTATAGGACAATAGGAGTGATTAGGGTCTCAAGGAGTAACCTTTTTTTACTCCATATACAAATATCGACAACCTTACAATTGTTTTCAAGATCGTACTAACATTTCCAGCCTCCAATAACCCTTTTCTCAATGTTGTAATTCTGGTTGAGCTAATAAGGAATGTCAATACCCAAATATTTATAAGAAGATACCTTTTCCAAGTTCTTTTTATCATAGATGAAATTTCCATGGGTGATATTTTTGGATTTAATTATCATGATTTTAGTCTTGTCGGTATTCACCTTCATACCCATCTTGGAGAAATAGTCATTAAGAGTCTTAAGTTGCTTCTCCAGGTCCTCATGGCTTCTAGCAAGAAGAACGATATCATTTAAATAGAGGAGAAGAGTAATGATAATATCAACAAGCTCAGTCTCCATGCACTGTGTGATTTCCAAACGCTCCTCTAGCTTATCGATGTAAATACAAAAAAGGGTAGGGGAAAGGGGACACCCTTATTTAACCCTGATATTGCATTTAATATCTTTAGACCACCCTTCGTTGGTCTTAATCTTCGCAAGAACTGTCTCGTAGAGGCGAACCACATGAATCTTCAACTCAGGAAGAATCATTATCTCATCAAGTATTTTCCAGATCTTATCCCGAGGAACAATGTCGAAGGATTTATAAAGTCCACAAAGTGACAAAAGAGATAATATTTACTATTGCGACATTCCTCGGCATGATCCTGAGAGTGACAAGATGTTCAATAGTCAAGTGGTATCTCTTAAAACCAACTTTCCCTTTGACTCTTTTACCATGGATTTCAAGACAATGGCTAATATTCTTATCCAAAATGAGACCATAAATCTTGGCTAAGATGTCGCGAATCATAATGGTCCTGTAGTTAGAGGGAACAATTTTGTCCCCATTTTTAAAGATAGGCACAATAAGGTTTTCTATCTAAGGCTTAGGGAATCCATGATCTACAGCCAAGTTGAGAAGATTATGGAGATGAGGAATGAGGATAGATCCTCCCAGCTTTAAGATCTTAGCTTTGTATCATTCAATGCCTTTAGCTTTCCCACTAGCAAGCTTATTAATCCCAGACTCAACATCCTCAAGAGGAAATCTATCTTCCTTAATATGAGTGCTAACGATGGCAACCATGGTGTTTGGGGAGTCCTACAACTTCTTAAGATAGATGTCCTACTTTTCTAATGGTACCAAATTATTATCTTTATATTTACAAACAAGCACATTCCACCAAAACCTTTTGGGCACAACTTTAGAAAGGTGAAGAACATGCTCTTGTCTATGATTGATATATGATTGTTTCTTCTATTTAATGAGGGCTTTGTATATACCAATATTTCAAATCTTTACAGTTTCGTTAGGAGTGCCTTGAATAGTTTTCGTGGCACTTTTACAATCTTTGTCATACCAAGGGTTGGAAGTTCTATTAATCTTCTTATATGACACCTTAGTAGAGAACTTCTTAATGGTAGTGGAAAGGGTAGTAGTAAAATTGTGATAAATTTGATCAATATTGTTATTATAAGTCAAGGAACTTAAATCCCTTTTTAAGTCCTTTAAGAAAAGGCCTATATTACTCCGATTGAAACGATTTTGTCATTGGCTTTCACGAGTATCCCGCATGTGGCTGGTATGCATAATGAGATTGAGGATTAAATACAAAGGCCTGTGGTCAGTGTCAGACTCAAAATATTTAAGAAGCTCAAAGTTGGTAATATTGTTAAGGACATGGTGTTATAGCTCCATTTACAACCCTTGGTATTTGTAATGCTTGGTTTATCGCCTAGGGCAAACCCTCCTTCTAGACTTGGTCCAAATATTTAAAAAAAAGTGTTTTATTTCATGTACGCCCCTAAGATAAAAGCATGTACACGTGCGTTAATCAATACCCAACCCGTGTATATGAGTTAAAACACTTGAAAAAATTAAATTTCCTTAATTATGGGTAGAGTTCACTAGTTTTACCTATTGATTACCTCCTAGTGCCCATGGCCCAACTGTTTCCCAACTAAAAAAGGGAGAAGTATAAATAGACTTCTATGGGAAGGCCTTAAGGAGGAGAAGAGATAGAATTATTATACTGATATTATCCCTGACTGAGTCTGAAGTATCCTTGTGCTTCAAGCACTTCCCCAAGTTTCAGGAAACCCTTGTTTCCTTGAGTGTTGAGATTCTCCCACTTGGTTGAGATATCATAGTATTGGTTATGGAAGGAGGCTATTGAAGACTGGGACTTGACGAATTTGGAGGACGGTTCCGCTTGGAGCCAGAAGAAGAAGACTCATGTGAATTCTCTCTGTGTTAGTTATAGCCTTCTACAATAAAAAGAAACATTGTCTTGTTCTTGAGATTAACTTTGTTTATGCATCAGATACTATTGTAATTCATGTATGAATGTTATTTTGAGGTATAACTAATCATTTGCTTATATGATATAAAGTTAGTTTCATTAAAATTCTTTATCTATATGCTGCTATGTATGTTTGAATTGGTTGATTTGCAGATTCAAAGATCATCATGAGTTGAAGAGGGTCTGAACCTTGGTAGAACTACCCAAATGACAGACATCAGGGTATGGTCACCATCACATAGTTTGTTTATATAAGCATGTTGCCTGAGTTGTATGAGTGTTTCTAAATATAGTTTGCTCTTGCTTTGTTGGGGTTCCAACCCAAAGCCCTAAGGTACTTATTCCCGTAACAGAATCGGTGACTCTGTTGGGGATAACAATCTTATTATTCCTAGTTTGGGTTGTTCAGTGTCAATCAAGGTTCAGTTCTTAATTTGCTTGCTGCGAAAATATTGTTTGATCCAGTAGAATCTCAGACCTTAAGTCTGATCTTTTTGATCTGGCATTATTTTTTATTTTTCTTCTAAATCTTTGTATACGCACTTTTTTTTATTTACAGTAGCGTACACACACTTTTTTATGTGAAGTGAACCCACGTATGCACGATTTTCCTTTATCCTAAGTGTCTACGCACCCCTATGCTTGAACACAGACACATATACCATTTTTTGCATTGTTTTTTCAAATCTCTTTGTCTAGAAAGATTTGTTTCTTGGTCTGTTTGGTCTTTGAGTGGTCAATTTATGTCTTTAGAATTTTATTATTCAGTGAACTTACTATTTTGAATTCTCTTCCTCTTTGAAATTTTTTTGGCCTAGGTTTGCTTTGAAGTGAGTTTTATGATTTGTGTTTTGGCACACAAGACTTCTTGCTGAGGTTCTTGATTGTTCTGGTTCTCCAGAATAGCAGATTGTTTTCAATTTTAGTGTCAAGCTCGATTATTGGTCTACTTGCTTTGCTTTCTGTCATTTTGTGGCCTTACACCTTTTCTTGCTTTTTGAAAGTTTCTTTTCGAAAAATTTGAAAGTGTTTCTTTCCTGAATTCTTGGTTAGTTTTTCAAAGCTCTTCGCTGCCTTTTGGGTCATTTAGTACAAGTTGAAGCCCTTTTTGTTCAAGTTTTCATTCCTTGTCAAATTTTTGATTTGCAAAGTTTCCTTGTGCTCTTCTTTCGGTCTTTGAATCTTTGGTGGCATTTAGAGTTCTTTCGAAAGGTTTTTCATTGCTTCTTGAAAAAGAAAGGTTCTTAGAAAACATTGTTTTTGTCTTCTCTTTCCAAGTTTGATTTTTGTTTCTTTTGACTTTTTGAAAGTGAATTGTGATTTTTTTGGATTTGTCCTTCTTGTTTGGAGAAGATTTTGTATTGAAAATTTATATCCTTTTCAAAATCTTAAGTTGGCTTATTAATAAGTTATAAACAATTACTTTCATTCTTTCTAGAGTAATCTAGGATCTTGCATCTTCATGTACACTTTACATTAGGGTAGTTTTGCATTATTAAAGCATCAATAGTATTTTTAATTTTTGTGAGTGTGAAGTGTGCTTTAAGAAAAGAAAAGAAAAAGTTTTTGCTTTACAGAAGTTTCGTAGAACCCAAGAAGAAATTTGTTTTCATCGAAGAAGAAACAATTGCATTCATATAAGTTAGTTTTTCATTAATTTCTTTTGCATCATACAAACACCATTGGTTTCATTTCCATTTACCCTTTGACTTAAAGCAACACCCTTTTAAAATCAAGCACTTAATAATAAACTAGAACTTTTGGTATTGTCATCAGAATACACCAACAAGTTTAGGTTTATTTAGGGCCTTGGATTAGGTGAGAGGAGAGTAAGCTTTCCAAGGCCGCTCTAAATTGTAAAGAAAAGAGGTCTGATTAAAGAGCGAAATCCAATAGTGTTAGGGAGACTAGGAAATCTCCGTGACTGGGAGTTAAGCACGACGATTCGTGAAGATAAGGACGAGAGATACCGCCTCTCTTACTTGTCGGATCCTACCTCATGATTGTTCCGCCTGAATTCTGATATGAGTTAGTGTCCATAGTTGCCTATCCTTGGAATCCGCACAAGTGACTGTGGAGGGGAATCCCATGGCACCTGAGGTTAACGTTGCATCATGTTCAACAGTACTTATGGAGGGAACCATTGTGAAGCTTGGGGGCTTGCACTCGAAAAGGTTGTTCTCCGGTGGTCAGTGTAACTATCGCTAATACCTTCGCTAGTAGGCTTGGGGAATAATTACCCCATTCTATTTTTTAAGGCCCTTATTATTAACTTTCTTGTATTTTGGTGTTCGGTCCTAACCACCCGAAGTGGAAATACTTGGAAGTTGTTTGATTTCTGATATCTTTAGGGATATTTTAGTGAGTTTTCTATGCTCCTAGTTAGCCTAGCCTTTCAATTTTCTTGAGTCTTTAAGTAGATTTTGTAAAATAATTCAAAGTGGTTGACTGACCATCTCGACAGTCTCAGAGACTTCGTGGGCTTTCACCTACGAGTTTAGAGCCTTCTCCTAGAAGGTGTAGGAGTAATTCTACCAGTGGTTTCCAACCAGTGGCAGCAGATGCATCAGAGATTGATCCTCTGCTTGGGGGCATTAGTTCACAATATAGACCTAATCCTAGCACAGAGTTAGAGAGGAACACACTAGTTCTTTCTCAAGTACTCTTCTAGTGGGAAGATAGTATTGAAGTAGAGGAGATTTCAGAGTCAGTTACAACTTCAAATTCTCCTCTTCCTCCTAATCACTCAGACATTTTGTTATATGTTGGAACTTTAACTCACAAGCCTTCGAGCCCAGGTCCACATACTTTTATCCCTTCGATGACCACTGCTGGAAGCATGGCATCCATGATGAGTGCATGCAGACTCCCATATCTATGCAAGGGGGAGGAACTATTTCCATCCCTTCTAACACTCCCAGCACATCCTTATTTGGGTCTACTTCCATTTCATCGATGAGTGGAAGTTCTCAAGCTAATGCATCCAGTTTTGTATATTTCCCTTTTGGAATGCCCTCTCAAGGTATTCCTTTGATTCCTTTGAATATACCATCAACCGACTCTACATCCATGATGAGTTTATTGGCTTATTTTTAGGGTTTCGTATTTGGAAGTGGTCATATACCACATTCCAATCTGACAATATGGTCTATGCCTTTTCCTTTCACAAGTCAAGGTAGTAACCCCTTTCAGAATTGGACAAACCCTACAATTAGTGGGATAGGAGCTAGGAATCAATTTTTCATCCAACAAGGGAATGTGCCGTATTCCTCGGTTAATTCATTTCAAAGTTTTTCACCCTTTTCTAACGCTTGGAACCCTTATCAGGGGCTGTCAGCTCCTTTCAATACTTCGTTAGGGGGTAACTTCACCAGTTATGGAGGATTTTTGGTAGGAGTTGGTCAAAATCCAAATTTTCTTGGACCACAAGGATCACGCTTTGGTTCATAGGCTCTACAAGTTACTTCGGGCAACCTAGTTCCTTTAAAAATCTAGGTCATTCTTTTCATACCTACAGGAACCCTGCCCAGTTAGGATGGAATTCCTAATGTCCTCCACGACTTCCTTTTCTAGCCATGCTTAATTTTCCAGATTTGACCAAATTGACAAATGAACCAATTAGGTACAATCCAACTTGGCCTCCAGTTCCAACAAAACTTCCATCGGATATTCCAAAGTTCAAAGGGAAGAATGGTGAAGACCCAGGAGACCATGTGACTACATTCCGCTTATGGTGCTCATCAAACTCCCTGATAGATGATTCAATCAGGTTGAGGTTATTTTATTGGACCTTAACAGGGAATGTGGCCAAATGGTATATAGAGTTTCCAGGGGGCACCTTTACTTCTTTCGCCGATTTGGCTAATATTTTCTTGAACCATTTTCAATTGCCTGTCCACTATGGAGTTGGAATAGAGCTTTTGGCCAATTTTCATCAAGACACGACAAAGCACATTTCAGATCATATCCAAGAATGGAGAGGGAGAAAGAGGCTCATCAAAGCCGAAATTCCACTCGAGTTCTGTCTCGAATGGTTTCTCAAATCTTTACGACTTGAGATCTCCAAGTATGTTTTTATTTCCGATGTTTTTTCGGAAGAGCAGGGTATTTTTCGAGCCCAACAATTAGAACTGATATATTCTTAGTCTGGGACTCTTCAGAAAATCCTACTTGACACTCCTAGATCCAAGGTTGATTTAGCCAAATTGAAGCCAAGCCCTCACGTCGATGGTATAGTTGGATGAATTGACACAAATACAATGAAACTTTTAAACCAATTGCAGCAGTTGTCCCTACAAACTGCTTCTTCTAGTCAGGCAGCACCATCTACACCGTTGCCCTCCATTAACTCCATCCAAGCTTCTAACCCCAAAGGAAATCAACAATCTGATGGGAAGAAGAAGTGACGAGGTAAGAAGAAGAACCAGGAAGGGAAGGGTAATGTAAACAAGCCCAACAATGGTGCTTGTGAGGGTAGAAAAGAGTCCAAAAGGCAGGTTAAATTTCCATGCAAGTTATGCAATGGAGATCTTTTGACTCACCTTTGCCCCAAGATTCAGGATGATGAACGCTTGTTAGTGCAACAAGGGTCCTCTAGCTCCCAAGCTATCCCGACTAACCCTTTTCCCTAAGGGTAGCAATTACTTGTTGGCACGAACTCAAATGCTGGTACCTCCGTAGAGGGAAACCAAGAAGGGGAGAATTCCTCAAATGTGTATATGATGAACTCTCATGTCGACGTTGCCACATGAGCACACGATTATGGTGAAACAGAAACATCTAAGGGTAAATCTGTTCCCAAAACCACAGACCCGCTTCATATTGAGTGACCCTCTGCTGAGTCTATACCTTCGATACTGAAAGGTTCCGCAAAGCATTCAACTATTAACCCTAATTCTAGGGTAGCCGATAACTACTCGAATGTAGAAGATCTAGCTCAAAGTCCTTGCATTGTGTCTGCATTAGAGGTACTCCAGTCATGTCCTACTCAAAGAAGTGCTTTGCTTTCAGTGATTAGGGTGGTGGACCCAAAAAATTCTTTAGTGCTCACTTTTGATATGTTGAATGTCAAAATGAGACTTCCTCACCATATGACTTTCCAGATAAAGTCTACTTACCAAAAAACCAATATTTTTCAGACATTTATAGATGAGGGAGCTTCCACATGTGTAATGTTTCTGTCATGTTGGAAGGCCATTGGATCACCTTCAGTTGTTCCTTCACCGATTCTCTTAACAACATTTGATGGTCATTCTCATAGGCCACACAGAATTATCCCGACTTTTCTATACGTGTTGGAGAAAAGGTCGTTAATATTGAGGTAGAATCGTTGATGCCAACTTGGATTATATTGTCCTGATGATGGACCCCCTTTGGGGTTTGAAACGTCGACTCAATGAACAAGAGACTATGGACAATCTATCATGGCTTGCAACAGCCTAGAAAATTTTTGCGTGCTGGTTACTTTTGGCCTTCAATTTTCAATGATTGTATTGAAGCGGTCAAACGTTGCCACCCTTGTCAAGTCTATACTTAGAAGATGTGAGCGCATCCAGCTCCTCTTTTTCCTGTTATCACTGTCAGACCTTTTATAAAGTGGGGCATCGACTTTACCACTTGTAATCTACCTTCAGTTGCAAATCACAAGTATATCATAGTGGCCGTAGACTACTTTACAAAGTGGGTTGAGGCCATGCCTACTTACAAAAATGATAGTGAAATAGCAGCCTTGTAAATTCTCTTCAATCAGATTATTTCATAGTTTGGTGTCCCGAGAGAGATTGTCACTGACCATGGCAGTCACTTCCAGAACCAACTAATGACTGAATTGGCTCTTAAGTTGGGCTTTTGGCAGGAGCATTTGTCTCCATATTATCCTCAGGCCAATGGGCAAGTCGAAGCCATGCATAAGTTCCTCAAGACGATCTTGCAAAGGACAATTGACAAAAATCGTTCCAATTGGCACATCATGTTGTACCTGGCTCTCTGGTCATACCAGACCTCAGTGAAGATTTCCATCGGTTTTACTCCTTTTCAGTTATTTTATGGGCTAGAATCTATTTTTCCTTTTGAATGTGAAATTTTGTCCCTTAAGCTAGCTGTAGAGCTTCTTCCACAGACGTCTAGTCTCGAAGAACACCTCATTAATTTGGAATATCTCGATGACCAGCGTCAAAATGCTGCCATAATAAACGAGGCCCATAAGAAAAGGGTTAAAACTCAGTATGATAAAATTGTTCATCCTCGGGTCTTTTTCTGAAGGTGACCTTGTCTAGTCTATGACGAAGATAAAGACGCCTTAGGGGTAGGCAAATTCAAGTCTATGTGGTATGGTCCCTTTATAGTAAAAAGAGTTTTGGGAAAAGGGGCTTATGGGTTAGTTGATTTTGAAGGAAACAAGTTGGCAAAGCCCTGAAATGGGCTCTACCTTAAGAAATATTTTGCTTAGGTTTCAGCCGAGCAATTTCTTGTTTGTATATATTGTATTTTTGTACATATTTGTCGGGCATTTTTTGATCTACTTTGGCAGGTGGTGATGGATGAATTGATATATTTTGGATTCACGATGGTGCTAGTCGGCACACTCGAAATCTTGTTTCCGAAGCTTGGATTTATTATCCATCTGGTCAGTCGATGGTGTCAAGGGGAGTATGCATTGGTCTTGCTTCAAATAACATTCTCGAATATACTTCCATTATTAATTTACTATCTAAAGAAATTTCTTATGGAATTGATTCGTTGGTAGTGTATCTTGACTCACAGCTGGTAGTGTCACAATTAAATAGCATTTATCGGGTTCGGGATCCTTATTTATATCGCTAATTTTTTAGAGTGAGAGTGTTGCAACAATCATTTGTTTATATTATATATGTGCACATTCCACGATTTTAGAATTCATTAGCGGACTCTATCCCTAATCAAGCATTAGATTGGAATATCAATCATTCATCAAAATAAGCAAACATAAAAAATTTGGATCTGTATATATATCATGAAACTGCCTGTGTATACATAAAGTGTTCAAAAACTAATATAAAAAATTGGGACTAAATGCCCATAATCATGTCTAGTCTGTCTATGGACGTGGCTGAGGATAAGTAGCTAAGAAGTTAACTACTACATTGGCCATGCGCCAAAGTATGCGGACCGAGTCTCGTGGTACTCCTACCACGCGGTGTTGCATATCCTCATGTAGGTCCTCTATGGCTATCATCGATAACTGGCGAGTATATCTCACCAAGTTTCTTTGGAATACATATAAGACCCTCTCTGTCTCAGTTGTTGCCTCTTCAGCACCTCTTCCGTGACGCCTATGCCTCGGGAATCCATTTGGTCTCATTGGACCCACATCTAGAGTATGATCATTTTGTCAGTATTTTGTCCCATAAAAAACATTTCTAAGTTCATTTCATATTTAAAAAATGAAAATATCTTAAAAATTTATAAAAACTTAAAAAATTGTTACCTGTGTCTCCCCATGTTGCGTTTGGTGGCAGCACCAAGTCCAGATCTCCTCAGAAATCCATATCAACATACAGGTAATCATCGACTGCGATGATCTATTGGTCCCACCAGGCAAAAAAATCATCATCGAAAGTCATCCTTGGCATGTCCCTGCCTCCAAGGCATTTCATCAAGTCAGCCCACCTACCCATCCATGGATCTCGCAGGCTATTGATGGAGACAAATACCTTGGGATGTAGCCCACGTACCTTATCAAAGAAGAAGGAGAAAAAAATAGTCCCATATCCAAATTTCTTTGTTTGACCTTTCTAAATGGAGGTCAGTTGGCTCTTCATGTTGGTTAGAAGAGGTGTGCACCAATCGAAAACTGTGGTTAGGCATTCTACTAGTAGGCTGATGGACACTCGTGAAGCCCGATGCAACAAAGCTAATCTGTTTACCCTCACAATGGTAAACATTAGAATCCTTAGAGATAAACTATCCACATGTTTGATTGGAATCTGACTTCCAACCCTTTTCGGATGCCTAGGACAGTATATATGTACATAATATTTTACTAAAAAAACTACTCCTTGTCCTACCAGTAGAATGCACAACCTCCCCTCTTCGGGACAGACCTGTAATAAAATAGATGTCTTCCACCTCAATCCTTAGAGGCATCTAATCTATCATGAAGGCATCATCCTCTACACTCCAGTAGTGGATCAGTAATTTGAGCAGGCATGTGTTGGCTTTCATGTTCAGAATTTTGAAGAATTTCAACAAGCTACACCCTCTCAATGCATCTAGTGCATTTTGGTCATTCATTACCTCATTGTCAATTGTGGTATGCTCTCTCTCTCTCCATGTGATGGTCATCCTGAAAAGAAATGAGTTTCAACAGCTAGATTTTATGTTTGAACTTCAACTCGTGTACACACAGGTTCCCTTTACACACAGTCACGTGTAGGGTCGTCATATACGTGGGTTGGTCACAGCCAACCTGCATGTACACAGAGTTGAATTTTCTGACATGAATTCCCAAGGTCAAATCTTAATAAAAGATTCTAAAAACAATCACAAAACATTGCAAGTATGATTTGAGGGTTACCTGGTAACTTTGGCACGATTTGAACGGTCAAATTCTTCAGAGGGAAGTTTGCTCCCTTTTTGATCCACAACTTTTTTCCAAATAGAAATGAAAAATTTGTAAGTCTAAAAGTCAATATATAGCTTTGAAATTTCAAATTTTTTTCTCAAAACTTGATTTTTCGTCTCATTAATTTTTTGACTTGTGGGCTTCAATTGTCGAGAATGGGTTATTGTTTCAGGATATTTTGGACACTTCTTTGAGATCTTATTTCAATCCCATGACCGCTAACCCATCATGAAAGGTATCGTTTACTCACTGCCATATAGGTTAGGGGAAACCATTTTTTCTGTTGCATCTTGCATACTAGCCTCCGTTCAACAATACATTTGCAATAGGGTCAACCCCATCGTGTCTTGTTTAGAAAACCATGTTCACTCACCAATTTTTAAATCATGATGCGATGGTAGAGTCATATTTTACATGGGCATCTTAGTTAGAACCTCACTAACATTGGTTGCCCATGCTGTTATACTAAGTAGGTTCGGGAGTCATCTTTTGTCCCACCATGACTTGTGCATTGAAGACACATTCTCCTTGCTTCTATGCTTATTTCTAGCCTCACACCCTAGAGGCTCATTTGTGTTGAGTTGTACTACTGCATTGTATTTTGACTATTTGCACCTTTTGGCCTTGAGTCAGCTTCACTTGGATTTGTGTTTAAGCCACTTATTTGACCATGTCTTCAGCAAAATCAACCATGCAATCACTTAGCTTCTGCAACTTGACACATCCTTTGACCCATGGAAGGAACATCCCTTTGAGTGGCCTTGACCAGTTTCGCCTCCCTACATTGAGCATAGGATTGTTCCCATCCCAAGAACTAAATCATCTGTTTTTCTGACACTCATTCTTTCCACTGTACTATAGCATTCTTTTACTCTTTTTCTAGCTTAAATAAAAATACAAAAAAAATTATATATTCCAAAAAGAGCAAGAACGAGAGAACATTTCAATATATTGTTGGCAGCTAGAGTCAGTCGTGTCACCCTTGAACAAAGAACTCAAAAGAAAGTCTCTCCTCCATTTTGGGCAGGATTTTGTTTGACTTAGGTACGCATTAACCATGTTATTGAGTTAGCTCTCCTCCGATTGGTTACCTCTTCCAATCATATGGAGAGTTCACTTGTGCCTCCTGCATGATGAACTAATACAGAGTTATCATATGCTGCCATATAGTCATCATTGAGTCGTGCTTTTGTTCAAGGGAAGTAAGCCTGAGTCATCCTCTCAACGGTGTCCCTTGACCTATTTTTCTGTCAGCAATCCCTGGCTGTCAGTGTCGTGTTTGCCATCACATCAGTTATATTGGTCCTTTGCTCATGTTGATTTGAGAAGGTCTCAATTGACTTCTTGCTAATGGGTCTTGTCCTTATCGACGACGAAATATTTCTCTGAGGGAAGGCCTAGAGCCACACCTTGGCCCTATTTTCATTATTGATAGGTCACCTTGTGCTTAGCATTGATTAGTATCATGGGTCTTTGACTGAGTGGTTTTCCTTATGTTCGACATCTTCTTTCATTATCACACATTGGGATTCGTGCAATGCCTTAGTTTCCATTTGACCATATTGGTGGATTCCTTGCCTCTGTGTCAACTTTCACTATTGGTTGGTTCAGAGGGTTTCTATCGTGCGCTAGCTACATCTTGTTTACTTTGAAAACGTGCTTCGTTTGGGTTACTTCATCTTTTTTTGTCTGATTCCTTCCACATTATTGGCCTATGGGTTAAATTCATGCTAGATTGATGAAGTATGTCTTAATTCCTTCCTTCTAGTGGATCTCTTCCTATCGAGTATGACTCATTTCTCTAAGACAAATATCTAAAGTCCATTTGGCAGTACCTTGGGGTTTGCAGTCATCAGTGGAAAATTCCCTTGCTATCGACCATGGGAAACTATCATTGTCCCCTAATTGATAGATTCTTCCAGGTGTTTGACTTCAGCTCATTCATTCACACTTGTTAGATTGTATTGGGTACCTTGACTCTCATTACCATTATTGGTGAGTAGTCTCACATTTGTTAACGATATACATCAATGACTGGTAATCAAATGATTTCTCACATGGTCGACCTCAGATCATTTATTCCCATTGTGTAGAAATGTACCACGATGGCCAATAAAGGCCTTAGGTTGCATCAACATGTTTTGGTTCACTTGTCAGTTGCTCTTGTTACTGCTAGTCGACACCATCCACCTTATATGTTGCAATCCTTCACAGTGACATCTTATATGCTAGCATCCGAGTTGCGATGTAGTATCATTTTATTCCATCATGTTCATTTGGTACTATTAGGATCAGTTTTTGACATCATTGACCAACTTCATCTTTCAACTTCATTGTTCATCTTCTTATATGTGATATTTAGACATGTACTTTTTCAATCACGATCAGATGATCTATTATGTACTTTCAATTCTTTATACTTGTATACATAGTGGATCCTCTTGTACTTGATGTGTGGACATGCTTTACTTTCTCTAAGCATGGTATGCCTGCCTCAGACAATAGTTTCTTTCTAATCTCTTTTTGATGGCTTGGCAAGTTGAATTCTAGTGAAGTCATTCTCAATTTCGACAGGTTTCCTTTCCATATACTTAATACATTTCAGCCATCATGTACCCCTTTTGACCTCATATATTAGGGGGCATCTATTATAGCTCCATTTACCACCCTTGGTATTTGTGATGCTTGGTTTATGGCCTAGGGCAACCCCTCCTTCCAAACCTAGTCCAAATATTTAAAAAACAGTGTTTTAGTCCTTGTACGCTACTTTTCCCTAAGATAAAAGTGTGTACATGTGGGTTAGCCAATACCCAACCCACGTATATGTGTTAAAACACTTAAAAAAATAGATTTCCTTAATTATGGGTGGAGTTCATGGGTTTTACCTATTGATTACCTCCTAGTCCCCATGGCCCAACTATTTCCCAACTAAAAAACTAATTGGGAGCACTATAAATAGACTTATATGGGAAGGCCTTAAGGAGGAGAAGAGATAGAATTATTATACTGATATTATCCCTGACTAAGTCTGAAGTATCCCTATGCTTCAAGAACATCCCCAAGTTTCAGGAAACCCTTGTTTCCTTGAGTGTTGATATTCTCCCACTTACTTGAGATATCATGGTATTGGTTATGGAAGGAAGCTATTGAAGACTAGGACTGGACGGATCTGGAGGACAGTTCTGCTTGTAGTTGGAAGAAGAAGATTCAAGTGAATTCTCTCCGCGTTAGTTATGGCTTTCTACAATAAAAAGAAACATTGTCTTGTTCCTAAGATTAACATTGTTTATGAGTCAGATACGGTTGTAATTCATGTATGAATGTTATTTTGATGTATAAATAATAATTTAGTTATATGATAGAAAGTTAGTTTGATTAAAATGCTTTATCTATATGCTACTATGTATGTTCAAATTGGTTGATTTGCAGATTCGAAGATCATTAGGAGTTGTAGAGGGTCTGAACCCTGTTGGAACTACCCAAATGAAGGACATCTAGGTAGAGTCAACAATTTTGTTACGAGAATAAGTACCCTAGGGCTTTGGGTTGGAACACCAACAGAGCAAGAGAAAACTACAATAAGAAACACTTATACAACTCGAGAAACATGCTTATATAAACAAACTATGCGATCGCGACCATATCTGGATGTCCTTCATTTGGGTAGTTCCAATAGGGTTCAGACCCTCTGCAACTCCTAATGATCTTCAAATATGCAAATCAACCAATTCGAACATACATAGCAGCATATAGATAAAGCATTTTAATGATACTAACTTTCTATCATATAAGCAAATTATTAGTTATACATCAAAATAACATTCATACATGAATTACAATAGTATCTGATGCATAAACAAATTTAATCTTAGGAACAAGACAATGTTTCTTTTTATTGTAGAAAGCTATAACTAACACGGAGAGAATTCACCTGAGTCTTATTCTTCTGGCTCCAAGTGGAACCATCCTCCAGATGCATCTAGTCCCAGTCTTCAACAGCCTCCTTCCATAACCAATACCGTGATATCTCAAGCAAGTGGGAGAATATCAACACTCCAGGAAACAAGGGTTTCCTGAAACTTGGGGAAGTGCTTGAAGCACAGGGATACTTCAGACTCAGTCAGGGATAATCTCAGTATAATAATTCTATCTCTTCTCCTCCTTAAGGCCTTCCCATAGAAATCTATTTATACTTCTCCAAATTAGTTTTTTAGTTGGGAAACAGTTGGGCCATGGGCAGTAGGAGGTAATCAACAGGTAAAACCCGTGAACTCCTCCCATAATTAACGAAATTTAATCTTTTTAAGTGTTTTAACACATATACGCGGATTGGGTATTGACTAACCCGCGTGTACACACTTTTATCTTAGGGCAAAGTAGTGTACAGGAAATAAAACACCGTTTTTAAAATATTTGGACCAAGTCTAGAAAGAGGGGTTGCCCTAGGCCATAAACCAAGCATCACAAATACCAAGGGTGGTAAATGGAGCTATAACACATGTGTATCTCAAATCACATAGTCCACAACACTACTACCCAACCCATGTAAACAGGTCATCTGGCGAGAGGAAGACCACTTGCTAATACCATTACAGATAATCAGGTCTTGGGAACTATACAAAAATATTATTAATATTAATGTTTAATAATATTTAATTTATATATTAAATTTAAGGTTAATATTATAACTATAACATTAATATTAATAAGCTAATTAATATAATATTAATATAGATTTAATATTGATATGAATGTTTAATAATATTAATATTATTAATAATAAGGTTCACATTAATATGAAAGTTATATATTTTATTAATAATATTAATAGACACACCTACTAACATTATATATCTAATTATAACATTAACAATAATATTAATATATGTAATTAAATATTAATGTTGTTGGACTTGGTAATATTCCTTACGTGTTTCATGACATGTGCTTGACCATCTCTCAAGAATCCATTAAATCTCACAATGCAATTGTTCACTAACACCTGCATGTTTTGGTTCAACGACAATCGTGATCCTTGTTGGGTTGTGTTATATTCTTTCCACGACTAGGTTGGGTAGACCTACCTATGGTTTTGTGCATGGTTTTCGCACATGGTTTTGGATGTGATGGTTTTCGGTCCATGGTTTTGGATGTGATGGTTTTTTGGTCCATGGTATTGGATGCTTCGACATGTATAAATATGTATTGTAACATTGAAAGAAACATAATGAAAAATCAACTTGATAGTCCCGGTTTTGGGATCCAAGGGAAGATCTTTGTGTATATGTGTTTTATTTGTTATGCTCTCGCATTGTTTATTTTCTGTGTTTTAGAATTCGTATGCAGGTAATTTCTGTACGGGGTTAAAACCTACATTTGGTATCGGAGTTTTTTTGGCTTCAAGGGGACACCTTTGTTGTTGAGGGGTTTTGTTTGAGCCTGTGGTAGACCGTGTTCAGTGGGAGATCTATGGGATTGATTCTAGTGGTGAAAGAAGATGGTGACAATGGAAAGATAGTGATTGAGAAATTTAATGTTCAAAGTTTTGAGTTATGGAAAATCAAGATGGAGGATCTATTGGTGGATAAAGATCAATGGATCATGGTAGATCCTGGTACTAAACCAACGGGAGCGTTCGATGAAGAATGGAAAAAGCTGGATCAGAAGGCAAAGACCACAATACAATTATGTGTCTCAGATTCAGTATTGCTGAATGTATCAGCGGAAGCTACGACAAAGTATTTGTGGGAAAAGTTAGGGACCTTTTACCAATCTAATTCTCTAGTAAATAAACTGTTCCTATAGAAAAAGTTGTATAACCTGAGGATGAAAGATGGAGACTCGGTGACAGAGCATCTGAACACATTTAATACTATGTTAAGTTAGTTATTATTTCTTGATATTAAAATTTGAGATGAAGATAAGTGCATCAGTTTGTTTTGTTTTCTACCAGATTCGTGGGATAGTCTAGTTATTATGATAGATAACAATGCAACTGCCTTGCATGTTTGATGAAATAGTCTCATCCTTGCTGACGAAGGAGATGAGATGGAAAAATATGGAGAGCTAGAATGGTGATGCCTTGTCTATACGAGGATGGTCCCAGAACAAAAACAAAAATAAGTCATCGAGTGGGATATCTAAATCTAGAGGGAGATCTAAATCTCCAGGAAAACCTGTAAAGGTGGTTTGTCGGAAATGTGGAAAGGAAGGGCACTACAAAAGGGACTATAAATCTAAAGATCCTGATAAAGGAAAGGGATCTAATGATGCTCGTTCTATAGAGGCAAAAACCACATTAGATGAAGGTGGGGATGTGTACTTGGCTTCTTCAAGTACACATGTAGATCATGGGGCATGGTTGATTGAATCACATGCATCCTTTCACTTCACTCCCCATAGAGAGTGGTTCTACAAGTATGAGAAATATGATGTTGCTGATGTCTTCTTAGGGGATGATAGGAAGGCTAGAATCATTGGTCACAAAAAATTAAAGTTGAGGTTGCAAGGTGGAAGGGTTAGAACACTTCTGGGTGTTTTGCATTTTCCTGCATTGGCCAAAAATCTAATTTCTGTAAGCAAGCTGGATGATGCAGGTGTAATAACAGTGTTCGAGAAGGATAAATGCAAGATGGTTTGGGGAGCACTGGTATTAATGCATGGAGTTCGGATTGGAACTCTGTATAAGCTGCAAGGTAGCATTGTTGTTGATGGGTGCAACAACTCTGTGTTTCCTGAAAGTGGAGCAGAAAATATAGCGGTCTTTGGAGAAAATACCATGCTATGGCATCAAAGGCTTGGACATATTGGAGAGAAGGACCTTCGAATACTTCATGGTAAAGGTATGGTAGAAGGTATGACTAATATCTCTTTGGATTTTGATTTTTGTGAAAATTGTGTATATGGGAAGCAAAATCGGGTGAGTTTCCCCTCTGGTGGTAAGAGGGTGAAACAGATATTAGAGCTTGTGCACAGTGATGTGTTTGGACCTGTGAAGGTTCCATCACTGGGTAAGTCTGTGTACTAGGTATCATTTATAGATGACTTCTCAAGGAATACATGGATATATTTCCTTAAGAAGAAATATGAAGTCTTTGACAGGTTTAAAGAATTTAAGGCTCTGGTGGAAAACCAGACAGAGAAGAAGATAAAGGTGTTGAGGACAGATAACAGTGGAGAGTTTCGTAGTAAGTAATTTGAAGAATTATGTAAGAAGTGTGGTATAGCACAGTAGAAGACTATTCCATATACACTTGAAAAAAATGAAGTTGCATAAAGAATGAACAAGACATTGATGGAAAGGGTGAGAAGAATGCTCAGTGGTGCCAGGCTAGGACAAGAATTCTGGGCAGAGGTGGTGGAGACTGCATGGTACTTGGTCAACAAGTCACCTTCATCAATGTTGGAGAATAACACTCCACAAGAGGTATGGACTGGTAAGAAACCCTCTCTTTCACATCTGAGGGTATTTGGATGTGATGCATATGTACATGTTCCAAAGGAGAAAAGAATAAAATTGGATAGTAAATCTGAAAAGTGCATCTTTATTGGGTATAAGGATGATTTAAAAGGTTATAAGCTTTGGAACCCAGTAACAAGGAAGGTTGTGTACAACCGATATGTGGTGTTTAGAGAGGTTAAAGATGTTATTAAACATGAAGTCCAACCAAAGGAACCTGAGAAGATAGAGTTTGAGCTAAAGGAGGAAGAATCAAACTCTACAACAAAAACAGAATCAGAAGATGAAGAGCCACAAACTCCAGGTGTGAGAAGATCAATTCAAGAAAGAAGGTAGCTAGAAAAGTATAGTCCATCTGCTTTCTACTCAAATTTTTCTTTATCTACTACTGATGATGATCCCAGAATTGCGAAGGAAGCAATAGATTCAGAGGATGGCAAACTCTAGAAAGGGGCCATGGTTGATGAAATTGCATCTTTGCACAAAAATGAGGCATGAGATCTGGTGGAGTTGTTGGTTGGAAGGAAACCCATTGGCTGCAAATGGGTGGTCAAGAAGAAGACAAATGTAGAAGGAAAGGTGGAGAAATACAAAGCTCGGTTGGTAGCAAAAGGTTATTCCCAGGTCCCGGGAATTGATTTTGGTGATATTTTTTCTCTTGTTGCCAAGGTAGCTTCTATTATATTACTTTTATCTACCGTTGCTGCTTTTGATTTTGAGGTAGAAGAGATGGATGTGAATACAACATTTCTTCATGGGGATCTGGAAGAGGATATCTACATGAAGCAACCTGAAGGCTTTGCAATGAAGGGTAAGAAATAACTGGTATGCAAGTTAAAGAAGTCTCTGTATGGGTTAAAATAGTCACCAAGGATGTGGTATTAGAAATTTGATACATTTATATAGGGACTTGGCTTCACCAAAAGCAAAGCAAATCACTATGTGTATTTTAAATTAATTGGTGGCCATGTTATTTATCTAGTCTTATATGTGGATGATATGTTGTTGGTTTGAAATGACAAAGAAATTATCTAGCATTTCAAGACCCAATTTTCCTCCAAATTCGACATGAAAGATACTGGAGCTACAAACTATATTTTGGAAATGGAAATTAAAAGAGATCGGGCAAAGGGGAAGCTCTGGTTAAACCAAAGGAAGTATGTTGAGACAATATTGCAGAGGTTTAATATGCACGATAGTAAACCGGTGAAGGTTCCTATTCATGTAGGTGTAAAGTTATCTGCTGAAAAATGTCCCAAGACATAAGAAGAGGAAGAGGACATGTCTCGTGTTCCATATGCAAGTGCAGTCAGTAGCCTGATGTATGCGATGGTATGTACTAGACCAGACATTGCACATGCAGTGGGAGTATTGAATAGGTTTATGTCAAAACCAAGGAAGGAGCACTGGACAACAATGAAGCGGTTTTTTAGGTATTTGCATGGCACTAGCAATTATGGCTTGTGCTATCAAGGAAGACCACGAAATAGACAAAGTGTTGGACATTCATGGCTTTGTTTATGCAGACTTAGCTGGAGACCTAGATCAAAGAAGATATACAAGTGGGTACATGTTTAACCTATTTGGAGGTGCAATCAGTTGGATGAGTAAGAAACAATCTGTAGTGGCACTATCAACTACATAGGCAGAAGACATGGTAGCCACTCATGCAAGCAAGGAAGCATTTTGGTTGCAGAGATTGTGTTCAAGTATGGGGTTAGTACAGGGAGTTATAAGGATAAACTGTGACAGCCAGAGTGCAATTTTCTTGGCAAAGAACCCTGCTTATCATTCAAAGACAAAGCACATTGATGTTTAGTATCACTTTGTGAGGGATATGATAGAAGACAAAAAGGTGTTGCTAGTAAAGGTGGACACTTTGAAGAATACTGCATATGCATTGACAAAATATGTGAGCTCTGAGAAGTTCTCTTGGTGTAGAGAAACAATGGGCATTGCAGGGCTGGATAAATGACTAAGATCTATTGTGGCCCCCTGTGGGAAGAAAACAACAAGTGGAATAATGTTGGGTTGTGTTATATTCTTTCCACGACTAGCCAACGTAGTTAACTAGGGGGTTAGAGGGGGGGAAGAGCCCACCCTTCGTTGCGGTGATTGTGCAATGGAGGGGTCACAGGGGGGTGGGTAGCCCCCCTCTATGGAGTCCGGGGCAGCACCCCAGGGAAATTTGTTTTTGGACCCTATATTAGGTTGGGTGGACCTACCTATGGTTTTTTGCACATGGTTTTGGATGCAATGGTTTTCGGTCCTTGGTTTTAGACACGATGGTTTTATGGTCCATGGTATTGGATGCTTCAGCATGTATAAATATGTATTGTAACATTGAGAGAAAAATAATGAAAAATCAAGTTGGTAGTCCCGGTTTTGGGATCTAGGTGAAAATCTCTGTTTATATGTGTTTTATGTGTTATGCTCTCGTATTGTTTACTTTCTATGTTTTAGAATTCGTATGCAGGTAATTTTTGTACGGGGTTAAAACCTATAATCCAAACAATTGGTATCAGAGCCAAAGGTCTTGAGCTCAAACCACCCTTGGCTTGTGCTAGAGGTGATATTGTTGGGCTCGGCATTGCTCACTGTGTGTTTCACAACATGTTCTTAACTGTTATGAAACCAACTCACAAATAAATAGATCAACGACTTAAAAATTATCCTCTTCGAGGGGGAAACCTCCTTTATGTGACATAAATGAACAATTCTTGGATGATTCAAATGACAACATATCCTTTCGATATATAGGAGTCTAAGGGGTCACAATATAATGAGATCTAACATAAAAATAATAATATAATGGCACAAAAATAAAAATAGTGGGCTTTTATGGGCACAATAATAACAATATGGGGACTACATGGGCACAAAAATAACAATAAGTGGCCTATAGTGAAAATAACTATGAGGGAATACACTAGTATTATAGGGACCTAACATTCCCCTCTCCTTCAAAAAAGTGTTGTCCTCAATGCTTGAGTAGTTCTATGTGCTTCTGTATAAAATTATCATCCTCCCATGTGGAATCTTCAGCGGGTAAGTTCTTCCACTTGATGATATACTTTGAAGTTGATCAATTTCGTAGCTATCAAGTTCTTGTTTCCATGACTGCTTTAGGCTCTTATATGATATTTCCTTCCTCGTCAAGTTCTGGAAATATTATTTGAACTAGGAGCTTGTCACCTATAACCTTCTTTAAGCATGAAACATGGAAAACTAGGTGCACTCGGGAAGATGCAGGAAGCTCCAATTTTTATGCCATAGTAACAATATTTTTCAATCCCTTGTAAGGACCATAATACATTGGTGACAATTTATTATCCTTCTTATATTGCCTGAGGGACATTTTCTTGTATGGTTGTAATCATAAAAATAACCAATCACCTACATAAAAACTTATTTCACTGTGATGTTGATCTGCCTGTTTTTCATTCTATTATGCGCCAAAGTGAGGTTATCCTTTAAGAGTTGGAGAACTTTTTGTTGATGCTCGATGTGATCTTCCACTGCATGAACCTTAGAAGGATTGTCCAAGAATTTGTGGAGATATGAAGAAATAGATGATTTTGATGTTTGAACCTATAGTGAACATAATTGTGAAATTACACCTAGTTGTTATTTCTTATAAGCATTGTCATTCCATTAGAGTTGATTATATTTCATGGTTTCCATACGATACCCCTTAATTCAAATTCCTTTCCTTCCCAAAAAATTTCAAGAAAAGTTCTTGAAAATTAAAAGCTATCGTACCCAAAGATTGTAACCATTGGACCCCTACTACAATATAACCACCACCCATTGGAATGAAATCATTGTACTATTCAATACATATTATTCCATGGATAGCTCAATATTATGGCACTTTCCAGAGCAATTTATGGTTCCTCCATTTGCAACCAACACTTGACACTCTAGTGTTGGATATAGGAGTAAATTCAATTCCTTGGCTATCTTACAATGAATATAATTATGGGCACTACCTGAATCAATCAACACTATTATCTTTTTCTTGTTGATATGGCCTTCTATCTTGAGAGTTTGAGTGGTAATTCTTGCCAATGCATTACACGATATGATTGGATTAATTTCTTCTTTTTTGGGGTTGGTTCATAGTGTATATCCTATTCTTTTGATGTTTCTTGTTCCTTTTCTTCCTCCTCTTCACAATCTATGTAAATTAATTTATTCTTAGGAAACTTATGACCTTTAGTGTATTTTCTATCACAACTATAGCAAATCCCTTTTTCATTTTGCTTCTAATTGTGTGGTGTCAAAATTGTAGGTTGTGGAAGGCTAGGAGCAACATCGCTTCCATATATATTTCTTTCAATTTTTCTTACCAACGTGAATGTCTTCTCCAATGAATTAGGTTCCCAAAGGAAAACCTCATGTTGGATGTTATCCTTTAAATTCCCTATGAATACTTCAACCCTATTCTCCTATGGAATATCATTTACCCTTATATTCATTTTTTGGAAGTCCTCAATGTGCTCCACCATTGAACCCTTTTGTTTGATATTTATCAATTGGCTAAAGAAGGTGGTTCTATTTCTATCCTCATAATGTGCTATCACTTCCTCCATAAAAATTTATGAAAGTGACAATTTGTTTGCCATTGTAAAGCCATCGATACCATACAGATTGATTGGGTTCTAAATATAAAGTTGCAATGTGTACCTTTTGTGCGTTCTGCACATTATGGAGTTCAAAATATTGCTTCATCCGTAGTATACATGTTACGAGATACTTTCCATCAAACATCCCCATATCGATCTTGGGAATATGGTGGGTCTTCAATCCAACGTTAGAGTCTATGAAATCATGATTAACATTTCTTTTGTTCTCATCATGATATTCTTCTACTACCTTTTTTCCATTAGGAAACCTTCCTTGTAGAAGCTTGGTCAGACCTTCCTTCAAACCTTCCATGTCTTTCTTCAAATCTTCAATGTTCCCTTTCAGTTTTTCTTTTATACCATTGATCTTAGCTTCCATGCCATTCTTAAAATAATTTATCTTAGCTTCAATTTCATTCTTCAATTGATTCATCTTAGCTTATGTTACCTTTTGTGAGAGTGAAATTTGTTGCACATGATCTCGTAATTTTAATATATCATGTTGCATTTCTTCCTCTTCTTCATGAGTCATAGTAGAGATTTATGGTTTCTAACTAGGTGTTTCCATTTTCTTGCTCCAAGGCATTTTGAAAGTAAAAAATGATATCTATGCTTCTTTGTTCCCTTTGCATCACTTCAAACTTATTTTTCAAACAAAGGTTATGCAATTTAAAAAAAAAAAAAATACAAACTTTTTTCTTTCTTTTAGGATCTTGATCTTGAAACCATTGTATCTCTGTAATTTTAGATCTCCATTGTCTGAAATTTCATCCTATGGTAGCCCTCTGAGTTTTATTTCCAACCCCACAAGTCATACCAAGATCGAAGTCTTCCAGAAATAGTTACGTCTGACCTCCCACCATGACCTGATTATAGACTGGTTCAGTAAGAAAACTTGTACAGAGAGCCACGTGTCATTGTTTCGACCTTCAACCCTAAAATTACTACAAGGCAAACTATAGTTCGTGCACTTTCAATCACATTTTATAGAATTCAAATATGATGCATGAAATGAAAGTCATGACGATTTTCCCTATGTCACATGTTTACGATAGAATTCTGGAGCCTTAAACAACCCTAACTTCCTCGGATCATATCTATGAAAATATAGTGAGACAAGCTCTAAATTTAAAATATAAATAAATAAATAAATAATTCACTAAGCTTTCATATCCATGTGATAAAAATTTCATCTTCCGAGGCCTCGTAGAAAAAACATTATAGTGAAAATTCCATGATGACCTATTTGAAGAAGCAAAACCCTACATTCCAAAGCTCTAATACCAAATGTTATGCAACCAGCTCACAAATAGATAGATAAATTATTTTAAAATTATCCTCCTTGAAGGGGAAACCTCTTTTACGTTATATAAATGAAGAATTCTTGGATGACTCAATTAAAAAAACCTCCTTTCTATATATAGGAGTGTAAGGGGTTACAATATAATAAGAGTGAGCATAACAATAATAATGTAAGGACACAAAAATAACAATAAAGGGGCTACATTGACAATAGCAATGAGGGAATACACTAGTATTATAGGGACCTAACATTGTCTTCCTCTCCAAGGCTCATTAACAAGGATAATTTTAGGGGCGAATGTTCGCCCTTTGGCGAAATTAAGGGGTTTTAAATTTTTAGTGGGCGAATATTTTGTATCATAGTACATTTTTACAAATCACCTCAAATAGCCCACCTTATTTTAAGGGAGAGGGTAAAAAAGGTAAATTTAGCCCTTGAAATTAGGAGTTACAACCTTCCATTCGCCCATTTTCAAGAATAGGTTTTACTTAAGTGAATCCATTCGCCCATTTTCAAGAATAGGTTTTATTTAAGTGAATCCTATGGAACCCAAATACCATATTTATAAAAGAGGTATGGTAAATTAATAAAAATATAAATAAATGAGAAGTATGGTAAATAAATAAAACATTTTTTATATTTACTCCATAAGTCACCTTATATAAATGCAAGGGTATAAACAAATAAAAATATAAGTAAAGTGGAGGTATGGCAAATAAATAAAATGTCTTTTTATACTTACTCAAAAGGTATGGTAAATAAATAAAAATATAAATAAACTAGATGTATGGTGAATAAATAAAACCTCTTTTTATATTAGGCTCAAGAAAGAGGTTTTATTTAAGTGAATCCTATGGGCCAAATATCATATTTGTAAAAGAGGTATGGTAAATTAATAAAAATATAAATAAACGAGAGGTATAGTAAACAAACAAAACATTTTTTTATATTTACTCCATAAGTCACCTTATATTTACGAACACTCAAAAAATGTATTATATTTAGGTGAAACCTATGGGAAAAATACTATAGGCCAAATACCATGGGCTAGATTATTATTAATACCATGCAAA
>APFE030299164.1:0-60000 GCA_000404065.3 Pinus taeda
AGTTAGAATAGAGAGATACTTTTGATCTTCAAGGGTGGGGTTGATGACCTTCTTATAATAACTTAATTTTCTTTTAGACGCTAAATCTTTCTCACACCACAATTTTTCTTTGAACTTAGAAGTAACAATATCTTTAATGTTATTTATGTTTTGCAAAGCATCGTTCTCATTGATCTCCCAATAGTTTAACCAGGCCCTTGTGTCCTTATTCCATCCTTGGTTAAGCCTTAGGTGATTTTGGCTGGAATTTAAAGCTAGCTTAGGAAGTCTATGATTGTCTATGTTATTGAGCTTGTGCTTGTACATCAGAAACTTGAGCATAGCTAGGCTCTCAATAGGAGAAAGACCTGCTTCTATAAGGAGAATAGGATATGGCGTATTACTTTTAATTTTCAGGTTATAAGTTATAAAACGCTTCTGGATTTGCTCAATCTTCCTCCATGATTCTCTGGAGATGCTGCAGCCCAAAACTTCACAGCCATATAAGATAACAGGAGTGACTAAAGTTTCAAAGAGGAACTTCTTTTTATCCCACATTACGAGGTTTGTTGTTTTACAGTTATTTTCAAGACCAAAATAAGCTTTCCATCCCCCATTGATCCTTTTCTGAATGCTGTGGTTCCAGTTGAGCTTGTGATGGATATCAATTCCTAGGTACTTGTAAGAATACACTTCCTCCAAGTTATTATTGTCATACGTAAAATTAGCGCAAGTGTCCTTCTTAGATTTGATAATCATAACTTTTGTTTTGTCTGTGTTAACAGTCATACCCGTGGTAGAGCAGAAATCCTTAAGAAGTTTGAGTTGCTTATTAAGATCAGAAGGGCACCTTGCCAAAAGAACAATATCGTCAGCATAGAGAAGAAGGATAATGACTATCCCAGCTAAGATTGTGCCACCACATCCTGCTTCTTCTAAATAACCTTCGAGCTTATCGATGTAAATTCCGAATAGAGTAGGGGAGAGGGGGCAACCTTTTTTAACTCCGATGTTACACTTAATATCTTTTGATGATGAGTGCTTTGATGAGTTAGTCTAGATAAGTTAATATCTAATAAATATTTTAAATTGTAATTTAATAAGAATGTCTTCACTATATTCTAAAAGAAATTATCTTTCTTTTTTTTTTTCCAATATTTTTCAAGTGTAAAAAAATTATTTTAATCCATAATAATCTAAGAATGGTTTAACACCTAATTTTTGTAAAAAAAAATCATTTCAATCCATAGTAATTTAAGAATGGCTTAACACCTAATTTTATTATGGAGGTTGAGAATGTTTTTTTTTTTTAAACCTGCTTGGCCTTTAGCCCACTTACCTTCACTTTCAAGCCATATGCTTAACTTTTTTTCCAAAATACTACCATATAATTTGGCTAAGAGAGGGCTGATCATAATTGTTCGATAATTAGAAGGGTTATTTGTATCTCCACTTTTATAACATCATTATTGTGTAGAGTAGCTTCTTCTTTTATTTTCAATGATTTATCTAATATTTGTCATCTTTATTCCATTTTTAATAGAGATGGTTTTGATTGTAATCTAAAGTAAAATCTATTGTCTTTCATGTTGTTTATCTTATTACTGTACATTATGTACCTAGTCATGACGATGCTCCAAATTGAATGAGATATTTATCTTGTTATTGTACATTATATACCTAGTCATGACCATGCTCTAAATGGGATAAGGTAATAGGAGTAAGAGCAGCTTAAAGAGGTTTCTTGTTATCATATAAGATTTTCACCCTTATTTTATCATTTTCTTAATGCTATACTTATAGTTAAGCTTGAAATGAAGATAGATTCCAAGATATTTGTATAAAGTCACCTCTTCCAAAGTGTTTTGGTCATACACAAAACTAAGTAATCTCCTGGGATTTAAGTATTATAACTATTATATTTCAACGTTAACAATTCATACTCATACTAGAGTAGAAATCCTTGAGTATATATATTTGTAGAAATCTTTGAATATTTTCATTGAGTATATTTATGTGTAGAAATCTTTAAATAGTTTCATAGAGATTTCTAGTATTATGAAAATATCATTAACATAAAGTAGAATGAAAATGATTATAGCAACTAGAGTGAGGCCAACATAACCCCATTTTTCTATATAACCTTCTAACTTGTCAATGTATATATCTAAAATGGTAGAAAATAGATAATTAACTTTCTTTATTTTCATTTTACAATTAATTTCTTTTGATTAGCCCTTAATATTCTCAAATTTGGCAATATATTTCTAATATAAATTTAGTGAAACAACTCTAAACCCAAGGGAAATTTTTATGTCTTTTAATCTAATGTTGGATGATAGATCTTAAATATATGTGTGCCTTTATCTTCTTCCTTTTTCTAGCTATATGTGATCATTTTCCCCAAAATAATTTCATATAACTTAGATATAAAGTGGCTAATCATAATGGTACAATTAAGAGGATTCATTTTTATCTCCACTTTTAGAACTAGGCACACTCACGCTTTGATTCCAAGGATTATCGAATCTTTTTTTCACTACTAAATTCAAGATACTATAGATGTGAAGGATGAGGATAGTCCTTCCAATTTTTTATATTTTTTATTGGTAAACATCTTTATGCTCTTAAGTTTCCCTTTGACAAATAATTCCAAACTAAGTCATCTATGGCAAAAAATTCTTCAATGGCCTAGATGCTATTCTTTGTAAACATTTTAAAAATAAGAATTGTAATCCAGGTAGGAAAAATCAATATATATATATATATATATATATGAGAGCCAATATGTTCTCCATATATATATATATATATATATATATATAATGAGCCAATATGTTCCTCCATTAATCTTTGATGCAATTTAAATAGGGGAAAAAAATTTATTTTTTGACTTCTATTTATACAATATCTTCTTTATCTTTTAATTAGGATTTTATTTAATTCTTAAACACTGGGAAAATCTATTATAATTCACTTGTTAAACTAATAATATGGATAACTATCACTAGCTTCTAGTTGTGATCTACAAATGCAGGTTGACTCATTACTTTTATTCAAGGAAAATCATACCACTTGCAATTACATGTTGGTTGTCTGTAATAGGGCAGACTGTTCACTCTTTCTAGATGTTTTTGAACATTGGGTAGTTAACTTGTTTCCTTATGTCTAAAAAATACGAACTCTTAGCCAAATAAAAGTAGCGTAATTATGGTACAGAAAAAACATTAAAAAAATATTTTTTTAGATAATTTACACTCTAACACTAACATCATTATCATTTATATAATTACTATTATAATAACCATATACCATTTTAATTTATGTTATTTATAGTTACTATTATAATAACCATATACCATTTTAATTTATGTTATTTATAATTTTTTTTGTTTTCTTTCCTATAAATTTACATATTTATAGAGTATTGCTACATTATTTTTATTAACTCACACTCTATTTATGTCAAAGATTACGTATTTACATCTTTTAGAAACAGTTCTCATACAAAAACCCAAAGAGCCATTAATTGTTATTCATTTAATTTCATACCAAAAATTGTTTGAGAAAGTAATTCCAACCCCATGTTCATGTTTACTAGGTATTATAACAGTCAATCCAGGTGTAGTGATGAGATTAAATTTAGTCGAGTTCAGTTGAGTTATAGTTCAGTTTAAGTTTAGTCATTTATTGTTATAATTTCTACGTAATCGTATTTAATAATGTGAATACTGAGTTTTTCTCTATTTTTCTATTTGGAGTTTATTTTTACTTTCTTATTTATACTTTGTCAACCTGACATGAGAGCATAGTCTGCATACGATTGCTCAAGAGTAGCAGAGAGAAGAAACGAGGTTGTATAAGACTCCCTGAGAGCAACATTTCTTATGTGTATTAAAAAAAAATGAAAAAAACATAGCGAATGTTAAATATCTATACGACGCCTCCATGGTTTGAAAAAACCCATTCCCACTTCAAGCAAGACCGTTGTGGTGAAGAAGGCAAGACACAAAAGTTCAGAAAGCATTTGAAAAGTTGAATCAATATTTGAAGAAGCTGTCACTGTGAAGAATTCATCACTTAAATCCAGAATGAGAGCATTCATGAAGGAGAAAGTTGGATTGGATGAAGGAAAAAATTGGAATTAAAAAAAAATTGTGTAGCGACACACCACAAGCAGATATACTGGCTAGAGATGCATCATAGAAGTCAATTAAAAGTTTTGTTTTTTTCATGTAGGGCAAATCACAAATTCACTGGTCCAAATACCTTCACTGCTACGAATCGTCCAAAAGGTCCCTCCTCTCTTCATTTGAAAGTTGCTTTTTAACTTAAAAAGGGATTCATTTTTTATTAAAAAGTCATTCATTTAAGATCTCCACTTTGGTTAGTTCGACTCCAAAGTTTTGTGTTCATGTAAAACAATGGGAAGTGCTTTAAAAATGCTCGTGTAATTTTTTTTTAAATGCTTTCGTGGTTGAAAGGTTGATTGTACTTTTCAAAAAGAACAAAAGACATTTATTTATTTTTAGGAATTTATTAAAGTAAAAGCATCGGGGCATTGTTCAAATTAGTTGTGGTCATTGTAATATTTCTTTTTAAGGGATTTGTGAATACTTTATAAAAGTATTAGTGTTATAGAAAATTTGTAAACTTATCTATTTTCTGGAAGCTAAGTAATAGAGAAGTCACTGTAGAGGCCAAATAACTATGTTTGCGAATTGATTTTCTTGTTAAGCTACAATCAAATAACGCTCAACAAATGATAAATACCAAGAGATTGATAAGGTCAAAGCAACAATATGGGATATTCAAGATATATTTGAAAGAGTTAGAAGCTAAAAGACAAAAGAATGTCTTTGCATTAAAATGCATAAAATAATGCATAGATAATAGCATTATTCCTGTCATTTCAAATGCAAAGAGAGACAACGAGGCTTGGGATACCCTTGAGAGGAATTTTAGTGTAAGGGGGAGTATTCATGTTGAAGATGAAGGTGGATCTATAACATCAAATTTACAAGAAGATGGAGAATTTAGTGAATCCCACTTGAAAGTGAATGACAATGTTGATAGTCTATTGCCAAAAGCAAAGAAAGAGACGTAAATGCTCATGAATCCCACTGTGCTCAGCCACAAGTGGATGATGACTGTGAAGAATTTGCAAAAGAAGCAGAGAACACACAGATGCTCATGAATCCCACTCAGCACAAAAGTGGATGAAAATCAAGTAAATCCAGAGATAGAGCTTGTTGATGACAATGAAGTTGCTATTGGAGCAAGCAATGGTATTTTGAATCCAACAATTAAATTTGTTGATGCTAGCTTTGATGATGAATAGTTAGTCAGATATGAATGGTTGCAGATGATGTAACAAAAACATCATATTAACATGATGCTATTCGGTGAGACAAAACCCACTTTTGTTTGAAAACCTAGAGGAAGTGGAAGTAACAAACTCTTAGAGGGAAGTGCAATAGGAGAAAAATATTATTGAAGAGCAAAAAAAACATAATCAATATGGTTTTGTAAATGCTTTTAAACTTAACATTGATTTGGAGTGCACAGATGTTAGCAACAACCAAAAGAAGCAACAAAATTTGAAGAAGAGTTAAAGTTCCTTGAAGCATGGCTTGCAACACCATGTCTTGATGAACTCTGCATAAAAGTTGCATCAATGAATTTTGAAGACAGCATGGATGATGAAAATGTTAATGAACTGTTCATGTATTGGGCTTCTCAAGAGAATATTGATGATGAAAAGCACAAAACAGTTGTAGCAATGAATTTTGAAGACAACATGGATGATGAAAATGTTAATGAAATGACTGTTACTAACACTGCTATGAGTTTTGGAGCAAATTTTAGGGTTGAGATCAGGGGAAGGAAGAGGTGAGCGAAGCGGGAGAAAGCGACGACGGTTTAGAGGATAGAAAAGATAGTTTCTGATGGAGGATGGCAGAGGAGGGAGCTCGGCTCCCTCCTACAAGGATGCGGTCTCCAACAAAGGCAAAACAACAGAATGTAACAACAAAGGCATGGCTAGGGAAAAAAATAGAGATAATGCTAAGGGAACAGAGGGAACTAAGACCAAGACAAATAGCAACATAAAGGATAAGGAGGAAGAAGATAAATATCTTGGGTCACGAGAACACAGGCAAAAGGGACCTTGCAAGCCTAAAGCTGCAATCACGCCCAGAGTAATATTAAATGACCCTGCTTTGCAAGCGAACACATGGGGAACTATGCCATTATTTGTAAATTCATGGGACTATGGCCCACTGAAAAAGCTTTGCAAACGTGGATCAAGAATCACTAGAAACCCAAAGGAAGCATTGACCTACATCTTGGGTCAAAGGGATTCTTCACAGTGGTGTTTTCAAATATCAAAGACAAAGACAGAATATTCGAAGGACGACCCTACTTTTATGCAGCAGCTAATCTCTATATGAGGCCTTGGAGGATGAATTTCATCCCAGAGTGGGGGACCTTCACCTCGGTTTTAGTATGGGTAAGGCTATATTCCCTACCTCTTGATTATTGGCAAACAGAATCATTAGCAGTGATTGTTAATAAACTAGGATGGCTTGTCAAAGTCTCTAAAGCCACAAGAAGAAGGAAATATACCTCCTTTGCAAGAATATGTGTGGAGATGGATCTATCAGAAGCTCTTCCGGATGAAGTTATTCTGGAAGTTCATGATGAGGAATGGGTGCAAATAGTGGACTATGAGCATATCCCATTCAGATGCCGTAGATGCCATGAACATGGACATCTGCTCAGAGACTGCCCTCTCGATAAAGTAGACAACAAAGAACACCTCAATACTTTGAAGGATACAGAGAGCTCTTAGAAGGTGGTAAGCAGAAGTAAAGGAGGAAAAAGGGGAATGAAACAACAGCAAAACGAAAGGCAGAGGGTCAGCCAGAACAGGTTTCAAGTGCTGGATGAGAATGAGGATAACACGAAGGATGAACAAACCCAGGAGAAAGATCCTAAGGAAACAGAAATGGAAGAAAATAGGAAACAATCTCAAGACATGGTATACCATAATGAGACTATTATGAGTGAGACAGAAATGGAGATGGACTAGGAAATGACCCAAAGTGAACTAGATCTGGAAGATCATGAACTACAGGAAATCTTAGACAAGGAAAACTTGGATCTGGAAGGATTCTTGAGGCGAGGTTCCAAGGAAGGAATAGAATCAATACCTCTAGAAGAATTCTCTAGAATACAACAGTTATTTTTATGGAAAACCCAGGAAAGAGGATTGGATAAAGGTAAAAGTATTCACAAGCAGGAACATAGAGGGGTGAAAACTATGAAATCAACTCCAGTATTAGCAAGCAGAAATCAAGGAAAAAAAAGGGGCAGGAAAAATCAAAATGAGCTCTTGATGGAGTGTGGAAAGCTAATGATAGATTCAGATAAGATGAAAGACCTAACCAATTACTCTTTCACAAATCTTTAGTTATGAAGCTCATATCTTGGAATATTAGAGGTCTAGGTAGTAAAAGAAAACAAAGAATGTTAAGTCACAGAATGAAACAAACATCGCCAGATATCATCTTTATTCAAGAAACAAAATGTTCAATTCAAAAGTTAAAGCAAATCCACAACAAATGGATGAACCATTTTGCATTTCTTGAAGTGAAAGCAGAAAACAAACCGGGAGGTATCCTCACTCTATGGAACCCCCAAAAAGTTAATATTTTGGATGTGGAGGCATCAAGAAATTATCTATCGGTAATTATTCAACCAGTGGGAGTTGTGGACACTTTCCTCGCCACAAATGTCTATGGGCCGCATAGAATAGATGAAAAAATAATACTATTAAACTCCTTAGACAGCTCAAGAGCAAACATGAAGGAATAGCTAGGGTCTTGGGAGGAGATTTTAATATGATCAAATCACTTTCGGAGAAAAATGGGGGCACCAGATTACTAAATAAGGACTCAAATCTGTTCCAAACCTTTACTGATGACATGAATCTGGTGGACTTGGCAATGCAGAATGGCCTATATACTTGGAACAATAAAAGAGGAGGTGAAGCTCAGGTCACCTCCAAGTTAGACAGATTTCTGATCTCCGAGGAGCTTATGGTAGCAAATAGAGAAATAACAGCTAAGGTTCTCCCCTTTGGAGGTTCTGATCACTAGCCGATTCAATTAGAACTCGAGGGTTTGATTCTCCCAAGAACAGACCCTTCAGGTTTGAGAATATCTGGCTCTCCCACCCAGATTTCACTAATAACGTTGAACAATGGTGGGTTGAAGATTTTCAAATCCAGGGCACGAATATGTTCATCCTACACAAAAGGCTTCAGCATATTAAATTCAGACTCAAAGAATGGAACAAGGAGGTTTTTGGCAATATTTTTGTTGAGAAAAAGGTAGTGGAGGCCAAACTACAGGAACTCAATCAAGCATTGATCACAATGGGTTTTGATAAGGACAAAAGTCAACTAGCTGATAAACACCATCAAGAATGGGAGAATTTATGCAAACAAGAAGAAATATTTTGGAGACAAAAGTCTAAAATTTAATGGCTTAAAGAAGGGGAACGTAATACAAAATTTTTTCATAGATCCACCATAGCCAATAGGGCTCACAATAGAATCTCTGCGATTTTGAATGACAAAGGGTAGCTACAGACCTCTCACAAGAACATCGAAGAAGTGTTGGTTCAACATTTCAGAAGTATCACTAAGGAGAATAATCCAGACAGGGAGCAATGCATTAGAGAAATTGCAAATAACATCCCTAAGCTGGTGACTAGAGAGGACAATTTCAACCTGAACAAACCAGTCACTGAAGAGGAAGTTAGTGAGATTATCAAGGACATGCAAAATGGCAAAGCTCCAGGTCCAGAAGGTTTCAATGTGGATTTTTTTAAGGCCTGCTGGAACATTGTCAAACAAGACATCCTGAATGTTGTGGAGGATTCCAGGAGAAATAGGACTATTCTGAAAGCCCTCAACACCTCCTTCATCTCTCTAATCCCTAAACAGGATTCAGCCTTGACTGCTGATAAGTTTAGACCCATTGCCTTATGTAATGTGGTTTACAAGATTATTTCTAAGATATTGGCTAGCATGCTCAAACCTCTTCTTCCTTCTTTAATCTTAGGTGAACAATCTGGTTATGTGGAAGGCAGACAAATTCTTAATAATATCATTCTAGCACACGAGAAAGCCCACACGCTAACCAGTAAAAAACAAACCGGTATGATCATGCAACTAGATATTGCCAAAGCTTATGACAAAGTCAACTGGAGCTATATCAAGAGGATCCTTGCTGCATTTGGGTTTGATCATAACTGGATCAGATGGGTCATGGCTCTTGTAACTTCTTCCAGCTTTTCTATTCTGTTGAATGGATCTCCCTCAGCTATCTTCACTCCTTCTATAGGTCTCAGGTAGGGCGACCCACTCTCTCCCTTTCTTTTTATCCTCATGATGGAAGGATTGGGCAGAGCCATTAAGCAGGCTAAATTCTTGGGAAAAATTAAGGGACTTCAATTAACCAAGAATGGCCAGACAATGACTCATCAACAATTTGTAGATGACATAATGCTGCATGGAATTCCCACTGTCAAAGAAGCTTCAGAATATAAACAAATCCTAAATATTTTTGCCTCGGCCACCAGTATGGAAGTAAATCTATCCAAATCAAAAAAAAAAAATTCTTGAATACTAACATTGCAATTCAGATAAATATCTCAAGAATTATAGGCTTCCAAAGGGATTCGCTCCCTTCAAAGTATTTGGGAATTCGCCTTACAAACAAACCCCTGCACAAGAGCATTTGGGAACCGATACTCAATAAGATGGAGGAAAAAGTTAAAAAATGGACCATCAGATCATTGAACCTAGCTGGCAGATTAATTCTGACAAAGGCTGTTCTACAGTCAATCTCGGTGTTTTTTTTATCAACTCTCCTAACCCCCAAATGGGTCTTACAGCAATTCAGGAATATCTAGAGAGACTTCCTCTGGGACAAGGAAGAAACAAGGAAGAAATGGGCACTTGTTTCTTGGGATAAAATCTGCAAACCTAAAAGTCATGGGGGACTAGGTTTAAACGATTAGGCAATCTTAAGTAATGTACTAGGAGCTAAACTCTGGTGGAGATGGGTGAAAGAACCAAAAGCTCAATTGGCTAAAACCTGGAAAGAAAAATATGCAAGCTCTTGGCAAACTAATGATCTTATTAGAATGACGGGAAACATAAAGGGCTCTTACATCTGGAATAAAGCCTAGGAAAATAGATGCCTAGTACAAAACCACAATTTCTGGGAAATCAGAGCAGGGGATCTTGCTCTCTTTTGGGAGGACAAATGGCAACAAGAACCAATGTTGCTAAAAGAAGACTATAAAGACCTCAAGGAGGAAATAGATTCCCAGGGACTAACCAGAGTTAAAGATTTCTGGAGTCCTTCTTATAGCTCCGAGAAATGGATAAATTGGAGAAGCATAGAATGTAGTGATGACAGTCCCCTAAAAAAAAAGCCGAGGAAATTATGACCATTCTAAAACAAATGAAAATCTTGGTTGCAGAGGGGCAAGAACAATTAAGATGGGGCCTCAACAAAGAAGGCTCCTTTAATCTTAAGGAAGCTAAGAAGATTCTCATGAACCTGGATTCCAGAACTGCAACGAATTCCTGGCGACAACTCTAAAGCCATCAAGGGTGGATGAAGATCAAGCTATTCATGTGGCTAGTTCACCATAAGAAAATCTTAACTTGGGACAACATTAGGAAAAAAAGGTATTATTGGGCCCTTTAGATGTTAGCTATGTGAAGCTCAAGAGGAAACAATGGAGCATATTCTTAACAGCTGCACCTTTACCACCTAGTTATGGAACTCTTTTGCAACCATTTTTCAGCAGACAGATTGAGATAAAGAAAGCATCACAAACACCCTGATCAAGTGGAAAAGGAACTTTTCGGAAAATGAATTTCTTAATCTGGCCTGGACCTTTACACCTAGCTTCATCATCTGGAATGTTTGGAAAGAAAGGAATAAAAGGATTTTCAAGGATGAAAAATCCAATCCTCTTCAACTGTTGGATCTGTTCGCAATCTTCCCAAAAACACGGTCACAATAAATGAGATGAGAACCCTCAGACAACTGGGAATGCAAGAAACCATTATCAATGGACTCAGAAGAAAAGAATGAAATTTGGGAAAGGAAAAGGATTTCTGGCAATTTCCACCGAAAGGCTACTTGAAATGCAATATAGATGGGACTTCGAAAGGCAACCCTCGAATAGCTGGTTATGGAGGGGTGTTAAGAGATGAAGATGGAATTATAAGCTTCATTTTCCACTGCCACTTAGGTAAAGCCACAAATAACATGGCTGAATTAATGGCCTTGGAACAATGCCTGGAACTACTGAAGCACACTCATAGTTCAAATGTGATCATAGAAGCAGACTCATAAATCTCTATAAAAGCTGTTAGACGAATCAGTTGTGGAGCAGCATTGGAGAAGTTCTCAAAACATTGGAGACTAATTCAAGTGTATCAAAGAATACAAAAACATCTCCAGAATCTACGAACTGTTAGTTTCAGACATGTCAGACATGAAGCCAACAAACTAGCGGATACTCTTGCCAATCAAGGAGCGTTTAATACTGTATGAACTCGAAGGAAATGTCTCTGGGAAGAGTAAAAGCTCTTTGTGAGGAACAAGCGGCGGAAGATAGAGAACTTTCCAAACATTGGACCCGAAGGAAAAAAACTATTTGATGATGTCTAATCAAGTTCGACCACAGTTCTCGGGGAGGCTAGGGGAAGATGGACAAGGCTATGTTGTCTAGTTTCTACTTGGTGGAATGTGGCCAAGCCCCTTCCTCTTCAGATTGCTAATCAGGATTTACCCACGATCTACGGGGGTCTTCGTTGCCGGTTTTGTCAAGGGAGGGTCCGGGCTTTGGCAGCTCTTGTTTCCCGGCGAAGTTGTTTCCCCAGCATTCCTCTCCCCAATCGGGAAACAAGGATAAGGTGGTTTACGGGTGATCGCGTTGATTTGGGATGGTAAGTGGATTATTTTTCTTGGGAGCGATCCCGTTACACTTCCGCCACGTGGCCAATGCGGGGTTTTGAAACCACCCTCCATCGCGAGATAAGTTTCGCACATTTTAGGTGGTGCGATATTTCAGGATGCCGTCCGATCTCTTGGGGATGTGTCAACTATCAGATCTATTGGTGCTTTTTTGGTGGGGCCTCGGGTTTTGGCGGGCTTTTCGCTCGAGTGGCGGGGGGGTTTGAAAGCCTTAGTTTAGGCTTTTGTTTTGTTTGAGTCAGCCTAAAGTATGTTGTGCACAATTTGGCTATTTGGTGTAGCGAGGTGAAGCTTTACTTTGGCTTCTTGCCCTTGGGTACCCTGTCGCCTCCGGGAGTTCAGGGTTTTGTATATTCTATAAATTTTTCTAGATATAATGAAATAGAAGGAACTACTATTACTTAAGCAAAAAAAGAAAATGTTAATGAAATGTTCATGTATTGGGCTCCTCAAGAGAATATTGATGATGAAAAACACACAACAGGAGATAACATGTGGCAACAATCCACATATAAGCTAGTTTTTTAAGAAGTTGAGGACATGCTTAAACAATCTAGAACAAACGAAGAGTTGCACGAGCAAATGAAGATTCTAAAATTTGAAGCCTATAACAAAAAAGAAAATCTGAAATAACTTAGAGGATACAGGATTTGGAAAAAGAAAAAAAAAAAGAAAAAAAAGAAAAAAAGAAATTTAGCTCATGCCATTTTCTTTTTAATTGTAACCTTAGCTGACACTTAGACCAACAAACATCTTAGTTTAAATTTCTGTGGTTATCATTAAGAAAGAGTTATTTCAACCACCTATTCTTGTCTGCTAGGTGTCATAATCAGTGTAAGTTTAGTCAAATTTAGCTGAATTATAGTTCAGTTTCAGTTCAGTAATTTATTGTTGATGTCTCCTATGTAATATTATTTAACAGCAAGTGACTAATACTGACTAATATGAATGTGACTAATATGAATGGTGAATTTTGTTCCATTTTCCTATTTGGAGTTTATTTTGTCTCTCTCAATCCTTAACAAAAACAGTGTTGCGTTGCTAAATGAGTTGGCTTTTGTTAAAATTCACGAAAACATTATCGGATGTGGGTTCGGGCCCTAAATATTTGAGGATCTAGAGTAAGAAAAGCAAATTTATGAAGAAACGGTTCTAGGTTGAAGCGTAAAATATTGTGGGATATACCAGAGTAATGCAACAAAACGGAGGTTGCCTGCGATATGTTTGACAAATGGTCTCAATTGCATGTAGGATTCTGAGTGCACAGCATAAAAAAAAATTAAGAAAACGAGTTTGCTGATTTCAAACTACGACCATTCTTTGCCTTCGTCCTCGGCATTGATTTTAATGCTTTGAGCTCCACCTTTGCATAGACATTTGAACTTCATGTTCAAAGTCTGACTACTTTCTGAAGAATTGAAGTATGAAGCCACTCTAGTGATCCGTTGCAAAAGAAGAAATAGGAATCCAGTTCAAATATAAACTCACTTTGGAAACTTATATACATTTCTGACATTTATCTCTCATTTACTACCATTGGTTCCATTTTTGTTATTTTTCAGAAGAAGTTTTAACAATTGCATCTCTTCGCATTGGCTTTGGTTTGGTTTCAGAAGAAGTCTGAACATTTTACTGGCAATTTTTTTTCCATGTCAAGTTTTAACACTTATTTTCATTCATTTTGCCTCAAACATCATCAAGCTTCTTGAGCAACATTATTTTATTCTTCTCTGTGAAGTTCATGGTGTTTCTCCATTGAGCTTAGCTGAGATTTCAGCCATTCTATCTTGCGTATACTGTTTTATCCCAAAATCTGGCTTTTATGGGTATATTCTTATTTGTTATTTAGATGGTTCTAAAATCTTGACCAAAGGCACAGTCTAAATGTTTTTGGGAGCTGTAAAATTGTCCCTACTACTGTTTTTCCTCCATAATCTGACTTTCCAAGCTATTTTTAGTTCTGTTATTGATATGGTGTACTGTAAATTTTCTAATATACTTCTAAAATCGTGACCAATGACAGAGTCTAAAAGTTTTGGTAGCAATAAAATCGTTCCCAAAGATGGAAAAATGTATGACAACTAAGTCAAAATACTCTAGGGTGTGAAAATTAAATCAAAGTAGTGTGGTTCAAAAAGTAATTTTATTTCAATATATTTGTACGAGTTACTTGGAATTTCTTTAAAAATATTTAGAATGATTGAAATATTTTTTAAATTGTAAATTTGATTTTCTATTGAAGAATATATTTCATATAATAAAAAATATAATATTTTGGCCTTAAAAAAAAAACAACGTTTCAGCAAGCAAAACAAGATAAAATATAGTTACCTGCAAAACACCCTTTGAATTTTAAATTTCAAGCTGTAAAGTCCCCTGCAGTTTTAAGAATTTAAATTAAATGAAGCCACTAATATGAATGCTCCAAATTTATTCGATTATAAATTCATAAAAATTCTGTCAAGCAGGACGATTCCATTCGTAAGTCTGCTGCATCAAACAGGTCAGCCAGTTTGACCAAGTCTGGTCAAAAAGTGAATGTGTATTATTGGGTTGATGAGTTGAGTCCAATGTGGTGGTACTCGGCAGTTAAGAGTCCTAAAAATTCTGTCGAGCAGGACGATTCCCTTCCTAAGACTGCTGCATTAAACACGTAGCCAATTTGACCAAGTCTTCTCAAAAAGTGAATGTGTATCACTGGGTTGATGAGTTGAGTCCAATGTGGTAGTACTCAGCAGTTAAGAGTCTTAAACATTCTGTCGAGCAGGACGATTCCCTTGGTAAGTCTGCTGCATTAAACATGTCAGCCAGTTTGACCAAGTCTAGTCAAAAAGTGAATGTGTATTACTGGGTTGATGAGTTGAGTCCAATGTGGTAGTACTCAGCAGTTAAGAGTCTTATTTCACTGCTGTACACCCATATTAATGTGCATAAACACCATGGGGGACTGAACCACCTTGGCACTTTATTAATTTAGGGCGATACATATTTTTCAGTTCATTAATACTTTTAGGCCGTATGTGTCTTTAAGTACAAGTACATTATTTAGAGGTGGTCATATACAATCTTACCATACCATATTACCATATTATTAATATGTTAAATATGGGTTGTCTTAATTTAGGTTGTTGCCATAATTTTTATTTCAGTAACTGCCAAGTCTAATCTAAGGGAGACTTAGGATTAATCTTTATAGTTGTTATTATAACACTAAGAGTACATCTAGAATCAATCTTCATAGTTGTCACTCGAACACCAAGAGTACATCCAACAACCTGCAAGCCAGATATCCTCGTAGCTGTCACTATAACTCCAAGAGTACATCCAACAATCTGCAAGCCAGATATACTAATTTTTTATAATTTTGACTCGCTGAAAAGCAATCTACTCCTTGAACTACACACCATAACAAGATGCTATACTCTATGTAATATACTCCTTGAGCCACACACCATAACAAAATACTATACTCCATATGATTTAAACACTTGAGTTTAACCCTACGCAACTAACTATCAAGCCACACGTCACTGTATGCTACCATTATTACCATATCAATGAATCGTGAAAACAAGGAGAGAGTTCCCTTGGTGGACTAAATCACAACCACAGGCAGAGCTGTTTAAATATCTTTATCTAGATTGCAGGTTGGGTTGATCGTAAATTTTATTTTTATATTGATGGTAGATTCTATGTATTAATTTTGTTTCATGACCAAGGAATAAAAAAGCTCCGCTTTGCTTAGTTAATCAACATAATCTCAAAGACTTAAATATAAAGCATGTTATACAAAATTTCCTTATTTTACATTGAGACGCACAGATACCGTTTAGTTAAAGCTTTTAGAAGAAAGTTACCAACCAGTCCCAAGCTCCATGAATCCAAATCATTGACAGGCTTCAAAATCAATATTCGGAAGTTGTTATATATATCAGCTCCATCTCAAGCCATCTCATCAATCTGTTTTGAGAAATAAAAGAAAATAATATTAATTCATGGAGGGCGTTTTGAACAAGCCTAAGGTCAAAGTGATGGTCTCCCAAACTGGCATACTTCCAGGTTCCTGCATTCCGAATGTTGAGAATTACGTGAATGGCATATTTTTTAAGTTCTACATTGTGTTTTTGGGAAAAATATAATTTTAGCATTGTTGTAACATTTTATAAGTCTGTACAGCTAGATCCATGAATAGCTAGATATATTGACATTGTTTTTCTGGTGTTTCGATTTTCAATTGTTTTTATTTTTATTTTTTTAATCATATCGTGAATCGGTAATTGTCAGGCCTAATCTAGAAAAGACCCAAGATTAAACTTCATAACTGCCACTATAACACCAAAAACATAACCAACCACTTATAAATTAGCTATACTAAATTATTCACTGTTTCCCATTAAAAACATAGTGTCGTTGAAGTAGGTTTTAGGTATCATCTTCAGAAGCATTTACGGGGAAGTTGGTATCAGTGGATTCTATGTTTTGTTTTTCTTTGAATATGATGTAATGGAGGTTCCGAAAGTAGACTTTGATAATTGGCAGCTATTTATTAATATATTAATACTTTTGAATGGGAAAATGTGTTTGGTTCCCTGATAAAGTTAATTTATATAATTGATGTTTAATATTAATTTTAAGCAATATATGTACACATTATTATTCTTAAAATGTATTTTAATTTCATTTTATAAATTAAATGTAAAACAATAATTCTTATTATCATTATTATAATTTAATAGAAGTTTTATAAATCAATTCATATATACATATATTTATTTACTGATTATAAAATAAATATAATAATAAATATCATTCTAAATTCTTATTGTTTATTTAATTATTAGTTTTAAAAAAATAATAATCATTTTTCCTAATTACCTTAATGCTTTCAAAAATCATTATTAAATTCTCAGAAAGCAAAACATAGACATTGCCATTAATTAAATTCTCAAAAAGCAAAACACATATATTGCCATTAATATAATTGATACTAAAACCTTGATAATTTTATTATAAGCATTTATTAATAAGTTGTATGAGTGATGTTTGTTTTCTATTCCAATGTTGTGTATGGGAGGTTGTGGAAGTAGATTTACAGATTGACGAACAGACAACTATTCATTAGACTATCAATTAATGCTTAACGTTGTTATGAGTTTTATGCGAAATAAAAGTATATTGTTTTCTAAATATGGTTTATAAAAGAAATTAGATTTGAGCTATATCAAATTTGATATAGAGCTTTTGATTAATTTTCCTTAGTTATTGTTAACTTTTTTATAAAATTAAATTTTCAAGATCTACACAATTCATGCATGATCAGATATAACACACGTATGTATGGTATAATAATATGTGTGTCTTTTTAATGTATAAATATTGTCAATGTTGATCTGAATAATGATTAGGAATGGATCTTCTTTTCTGTAAAATTAATAAATTCAAGATAGAATTTTTTGTAGGTCAAAAATTAAAATTTAATTAATTAATAAATTTAACATTTTAAAAATGAATATTACATATTATTATTATTAATTATATATAGGTGAATGTATGAGTTGGTTACACTTTTTGTCGCGAGAGGGCGTGTTTTGGGTGAAAATTAATAGCTCGATCGAGCCATTTTAAGTGCTCGATTGAGCAATCTTTGATCCTTTGACCGAGTTGTTTGAGGATTTAAACAATGTAACCCGAGGTTATCTAGGAGCTTGATTGAGCCATGTTTAATTTGATGAGTTGTTAGTTAAAAAAAATATTTTTGTTACCCAAGTTCTATTACTTGGCCATTTCCACCTTGCACACTTAAGGTTTTCTCCACAAAAAACCTTATATGTTGGCCTATCTTGTGTGTCTACCCTTGCACCAATACAATCATAGCTAGGATCACATGGAGGCCACTATGTCTTAGGCCTATGTCATCTCACTCCTTTTGAAGTGCGCCTCAACTTTGAATTGCTGAGATCATGCCTCTAGACTTACGTGACTTGACAGGACCACTCCTCCCTTATGGTCAATGTTGCCGCTACGTCCATAGCTCTTGCTCCTACGTAACAACCTGAAAACGTTATTCCTTCCACAACATCTTGGTACTAAGTTGGATCGAATCTCCCTTGAGTGTTGCTCATTGCTACCTCTGAGAGATAAACTCTAGGATAGAGATATTCCCTTTTATTATTACCAGACTCCTTGTCTAAATAGGTGTCACTCATAGCTACTCGTGTGTTGTGATGCACCCTCTTCTCTTCAAAACTAATTCTTCCACTTGCTAATACATGGCCTCCAATTCATCTCAGCCTACTCCACGTTACCAACCTTATCACATTAGCCAAATCCTTATCAACCCAACCCTTCCCTTTACATAGCTTCTTGTGAGCTTCTAGGGACAAGACCTTTGGGCTAACATCATCTCGGGTCTTCGTTTAATTATTGATCTCTTTGCTCAGTCTCATCCATTCATTATGCTTGCATATTCCCTTGGTCATGCATCTGGTCATGAGAGTAGAAGGGAGGGAGCTAATTATCGATAAGGTTTCATAGAGAGGCTCCTCCAACGTGTTGTTCTCCATTGTAATGAAGGTGTGAGGACTCCAATAAGGTAAGTGAAACCCTCCTACACACATCCATAAGTATGCCCATACGGAGCCACGATGGTTCTACTTTAACTTGGGTTGTGTATGTCATGCTAACACTTTTTGATGAGTTCAACCATGGCTCCATCATGGTGGTTCTATAAGAACTTGGACTTGCGCCAGAGTCTGACTCTTGACCTTGGAGTTTTATGAAGTACACACAAGTTCTATCCCTCCTAAGCTTACAACAAGGATGTCATATCAAGGTTCCTGATAGTCAAAATACATGACACATAATAGGGAGGTATTCATCTAGAACAAAGACTTGTCCCTTCAGCCTAGGGACTTGTCCATCTAGTCTCTCAGATATCTTTGATTCCTTTGGTCCTCAATATCTTATGAGGAGTAAATCAATCACAGTTTAAAGATCCCAAGGTCTCTCTTGAATAACAAATAAGCACAACATGCTTATAAGAGAATCCAAATAACATACAATGCTAAGAAGGCAAGAAGGAGATCACATTCCATTGTCAAATAGGAAATCTTCCCTTATGATCAGATTATATACTTGAGCCATAAATATAGGCATGTAAGCGATATTAACACCAACCTTCAAGCATTTCATTCTTAAGGATAGGGAATTCCAAGCGCGGGCCACATGCCCATCCATTCAATATTCAATATTACGGGCCTAAAGCCACTAGACAAGTATCCAATGCTCATATCATAAATAACAATGCTTCTAGTGTGTAGTGCACCCAGTGACACAACAAGTTATGAAGGGGTTTCCAAGCCATTTATTGATAGATTTAATGAATACATGAATACCCACTAGTAGAGTATTAATTAAGTTGATCACCATGGCCATAATGAACCATCCAAGTAGGGATTTACCACACCATCTTCTCACTTAGACAGCTTTCAAAATATGACTCCTAGCCTTGAGAGATTCAACATCACTATATATATGGTAGAGATGAAACTTTTCATGAAATACGAAGGCATAAAATCAAGTCATTCAAGCTCAAGAAGCCATGCCTTAAATTGCACATAATATAAATCTCTTGGACATATTCCTTGATAAATGTATTTTTATACCCAACACCAAGGTATACATCACTAAAGGCTTGGAGAAAACCCTCATATAATATAACATGCCATTAAGAATTAAAGAAGAGGAAATCATCAATGTTACCACAGTGCAAGCATGAACGATGCTAATGGAAGCTTGTAACGAACGTATCCATCATACTACACTAAGAAAGAATTCCTATGCTAAATATTACAATGACTTAACTAATATTCATACACACAGTCCCAACACCTTTAAACATTAACACAGCGCAATAGTAAATCCTGTAAATAATACTAATAAAGTCATGTATTATGTATATTTGCATTATTTCAAATTAGAATGTAACACACATTCATTATCATGGAAGATACATGAGGAACACTTATAAGTTATGGGTGAATACGTTTGGGACTATGACTCTCTCCCCAACCATAAATAGTTGCAACCTGTTCTCACTTGCAATTATCATCATCGAGCCAAATTCTACAGACCAAGGTGTCTTTTGCACAAGGTTAACTTGTAGTTGCTCCAGGGACTCCAAAGATCTTTCCTCCTCCACCCTCCAACTATGTTGTAAGCAAAAAAATACACGAGGAACCTAGAGGCTTGCTATCTCCACCCTTCAGAACTCAACAATATAGTTCCACCCAATATGGGGATTCCATAACCATAGAAAAATCAAACATACAACAAGGGATTTATTCAACCTTCATACATGTGACTTACGATCTTGAATTTTAAACACCTTTGGTTGTTCTACATAGACTTCCTCTTAAGCGAGCCATGCAAGAAAGAAGTTTTGACATCCATTTGGTGTAGGCTCCAACCTTGCGAGGCAGCAAGGGCTATGATCGAATGGATGGTGGTATATTGGGAAATTGGTGCAAATATCTCATCATAGTCTACTCCTTCCTTTTGAGAGAAGCCTCGAGCAACGAATCTGGCCTTCAACTTTTTAACACTCCCATCAGCTCCATGTTTGATTTTGTAAATCCATTTTGAAGTGACCACAGACTTATCCTTGGGCCTGGGAACCACATCCACATAATTCTTCATGATTGATTCATATTCCTTGTTCGTCACATCCTTCCAGACTTGGTGTTTGACAACTTCTTCGAATCAACATGGCTCAAATTGTACAATGGTACTCATGGCAGCTAAGTACCTTTGGTACCTATTTGGCTTCTTTCTTTCATGAAATGTCCCCCTCAATGAAATATGTTTCTTAACATCTTCAATAGTATATTTGAAGCACAAAGGTATTTTTCTCAAAGTAGAGGGCTCACTAGGAGGTGGATTAATGGCATCCATCAAACCTTCAACATTGGGCATCAGGTCATCAGTTGGAGTTTCATCTTGCTTTCCTACATCATCATCATTGTCCTTCCTAGGGATAGGAATATCTCTGACTTTCCTAAGGGCATAATCTTCATCGAAAGTGACGTCATGAATTATTTCCACTTCTCTTTAACTAGGCACATAGATTCTATATGCCTTTGAAGTTTCACTGTAGCCCACAAATGTTCCTTTCTTCCTAGATACATCTAGCTTGTTTCTTTTATCTTTCGACACATGAAAATATACGAGACAACAAAAAGTTATAAACTAACAAAAATTAGGTTTCTTACAGGTAAAAACATCTTCTGGTATCTTAAACTCCAATGCTTGGTGTGGGCCTCTATTCTGAACATACACAACGGTGTTGGCAACTTCTCCCCATAAGGACTTAGGTAGGCCTTGGTCATGAAGCATGGCATGGGTGGCTTCTATGATAGTTTGATTGTTCCTTTAGATAACTCCATTTTTCTCAAGATTATATATAGTAGTGGTGTCCCTCTTAATGCCAACTTCTCTACAATAGTCATTGAATTCATTTGACTCATATTCGGTTCCATTATCAACTTTCAATATTTTGATCTTCTTCCCTGTTTGATTCTGGACCAAGGTTTTGAAAGAGAGGAACCATTTGAACACTTCCTCCTTCTTCTTCAAGAAATAAATCCATGTTTTGTGAGGGAATTCATCCATAAAAATTACATAGTACAAATATCCACCGAGAATGTTACGGGAAACATACCTGATATATCAGAAAGGACCAATTGAAGAATATTGTTTGTTTGAATTTGCCCTGAGGGGAATGGTTCCCTTGTATGTTTTCTAGTTGCACAACCCTGACACACACCTTCATGATCTAAGTTGAACTCAGGCATACCTATGACCATCTTCCTTACATCAGGTAAGGCTTGGTAATGAGGGTGGCCAAATATTCATTGCCATAAGATGGATTGAAGAGAATTATCAAAAGACATTGCTCCCAACGGACTTCCTCCAACCTGATATATACCTTCAACTCTAAATCTAATAGTGAATGAATCTTTTGGGTTTATTTTCCAAACACGAACTTTCCTATCAATGAATGTCACCTTGAAACCTTTATCTTCCATCGCACAAATAGAGACCAGGTTGTTATTCAGATTAGGTACATACAAGACTTCTTGTAAATGAAGGGTTTGACCTTGATTTAAGTGAAGAGTAACATTCCTAATTCCTTTCATGAGATAAGTGGCATTATCCCCAAGTATAATCTCCATATTTTTCTTCTTTTCAATCAAGTTTGAGAGGGCCTCCTTATAACCAGTGAAGTGCCTTGAGGCACCACTATCAATCAACCAATGATCCAGTGTATCTTGAGGAGAGACAGTGGTAAGGGAAGAAGTAAGATAGAATTCTTTTTTCTTTTCTACAACATTAACTTCTGCATATCTGGAGTTTCTTACCTTCTTGGGAGGATGAACATTTCCATATTGAGCATCGAGAGCATTTCTCTTTCCTTTGTTTTTGAACTTGTTGTTCCTTTTAATTCCATTTCCTTTGTAGTTGTTGTTATTTTTGCTGTTGTCATCATATCTTGGAGTATCCTTCTTGTGAGGACACTCTCTAGCGAAGTGACAAAACCTGTTGCAATTAAAGAATCTCTCTTCATATTGGGAGCTAGAATAGTTGATTAGGTGAATGGACTTGTGAATTTACATGCCACATATGTAAGATGCATATATCAATGCTTCATTTGGGGCTACAAGAATGCATTGTGTATAGATATGAATAGGTTGCAGAAGAAGATTTTCTCCTTCATAGCTTTCGAACACACCTGCAAAAGAGAGATACCCAACGAAAACCCTTATCCCAAAAATGAAATGAGAAAATACTTGATTCATAAATGTGTTTCTTGCTTGTTTCAAAACATTTGTAAAGAGATTCAAGAAGCCAAGGAAGAAGAAGGTGTTGTTTGTAGCTGAGCTATGAGCAGGAGGCATTAGAAATCTACAACCAAGCCACCAAATAGTTTCATCATTCTGATTTTGGATTTTGCTAGGCCAACTTGTGTTTAACTATCAACAACCTCAGTTTATGATATTTGACAGCCAAGGGTTTATTTTTTAAATATTTAACATCCAAGGTGAAACCTATAATCCGACATTTAACAACCAAGCAGATGGTTATGGTCACTTAAATACAGGGTCCCCTATTCTAGGGACCCCAACATCCCCTATCCCCCATGATGCTCCCTAAAATTTGAAGGGTGTCTCCACATGTCCTCAAAGTGCATTTCCCATCTCCTGCATCCCGACATAAAGAAATTTAGTGGAACATTGGAATTATAATTGTAAGGCTGCTTCTCATGAGGAAACACCCCATCTTAGCCCAGGGAAGCTAAAGTGTTTTAACAAGAACTGGTTTTACTTTTTAAAGCCAAATATATTTTTTTTCTTTCTTTTAAATTCCAGAAATTTGATGTAACATTAGAATTATTAGTGTAAGGCTAATTTTCATGAAAAACCATCCCCTCTTAGCTCTGGGGAATTGATGTTTTTTAAACAAGAACTAGTTTTACTCGTTCAAGCAAAGTCATCTTTTTCCATGCACACACTCATATGCTAGCATTTTCGTCTTAATGAGAACTATAATTACCTTGTATTCTTGTAATTATATTTTTGTAGATCTCTTTGATCCATGATGTACTCATTGTCCCTTGAAGTAATATATGATGCATTTAAAAAAATGTAGGATTCTGTCAAATTTTAATTACTTCTCCCTTTAAAAATGTTGAAATAATGAACTACAAATGCTATATTCAATAACAAACAAATATTAATTTATTGAGCACATGTTCAAGTGATTAAAGTGATTTATGTGCTCATACTTGGGTTCAAAACCCAGAGAACATGTTATAGCACTAGTTAGGACAAATCCTTGGTTTACCCCCATTACCAAACAAAACCCTAATAGGTTACCATTAGGGTGTTAGTTAAAAACTCACTGGGTAGGTATATAAAATGTCGATCTAGTTCAATTCTCATCACAAAACTATATATATTAGATGGATGATATAGAAAAAATTAAAATATGATGTCTTAGGTAGCAATCAGAATGGGATGGCAATCCTCGGCACTCAAAGAATACATTAAAATATCAGAAATTCTAGTGAAGTTGGTAGCCATTAACTTTTATTAATAGGATGAAAAATCCATGAGCATTATTCAAATGAATTCAATAGCACACACAAAGACATATTTGACAATATTCACAAGAATCCCTATGGTTCATAGGTAAACTATAAAGATTGGATAACCTTGAATTCAAAGCAAGACACTCCCTAGTACTAAATAGGTTGATAATAAATTTCCATAAAATCTAAAGGTAAATACCTTACTCAATATTGATGATAAACCAATGCAGGAAATACAAAAATAGCAAGTATTTGAAATAAGTCACTACCTTGCGTTATATTCAAATATAATAAAAAAACAATGTTGACTATAAATCTTGAACATTTATCTTGATAACTCAAGAAAGTTATCCATAACTTAATAGATAATTGGGAAAAAGTTCTTGATTAAATAAGAAAACATATAAAAACTAGGATACAAATTCTGCAAGAAGGGAGGTGAATCTTCTGGTAGACTCTTAGATATTTTGTGAATACACTGGCCCTTAGGGCATTAGAGAAATTCAGCCTATAGGTTTCAAAATTCCAACTCTTTACAAAGTATTCAATTCTATCTTCTATCCCCTCTTTCATACTAAGTTCCGGTCTTCTTTAGTGTAACTACTTTCGAAGAAAAGAAAGGAAGATGAAGTGTCTTGAGGAGGTTTGTCTCCTTAGGTATGAAGGGCCTCAATTGTCTTAGAAAATAGTGTACTTTGTTGGCATTATTTCTCCATGAATTCATACATTTATAACAATTTGTTAGTTTTCTTATCTATAGTCATAAAGTGAACATGTTATTAGTGTATTTCCAAGTACTCATTCTGAATTCCATTTGTCATTATTAAAATATTGTCCACTCAATGAATGTATCAACATCCATTCAGAAATTAATTGACGGAATGCTTTATGAAGCAAATGACAAATGACTTTTCCTAGCTTGTTTCTCCATATGAATGCACCTTTGCTTCTCATCTATTCCATTTAATTTGGAGTTGTTTCCCTTGACGTTTCTTTTTGTTTCTGCATAAGATATACCAGCACTGAATCTTAAAACAATGGAAAGAAAACTTGTTCTTTTTTTTTATTCTATTTGTTGTTGTTAATATGGCCCTCGTAGGTTTCTAGTTTACTAGCTATGTAAATTTAGTAGCAACATTAGGAAATGGGCCTAAACCCAACAACCATATTTCAAATTCTGAGTGCAGTCCTTTATTGGAAGTTTGTTGACATTCTACCAACCATTATTTTAATCTTCCTTTTGGATCTAGTGTAGAAACATGCATATGCCCTAAGGACATACACCACTAAATCCTAAGAAATTGCCTCTTTCTCCCAATAGATGAAATAAAAGAGCATGGGATTTCATGTTAAGCTTACTATATAAAAGTTCCACAACATTCACTCTTCCTTTCCCATCATTAAGTACAACTTAATCTTCTTGCAGTTTTAGAGAATCATGGGACTTCATATTTTGCACAGTGATTTTGAGTACATTCTCTTAAATGATTTCTAATGAGAACAAGATTGAGATGAAGGAACAAGTTATCTTCAAGTGATAGGGAGTTGGAATTTGACGATAGTTTTAGTGTTGTAAAAGCTTAAGAAATAGAAATACCAAATTAAATACAAGGCATTGGATCTAGCACTAACATAAGACACACATTATACCAGAAAATTATAACGATGTCACAATGTGAAGAAAAAAAAAAGAGATTGCATCTGAAAACTACAATAAACATTCAATGATGCTTGTTGGCTCTATATATGAAGGTACATTTATATTCATAAAATATGAAGGCCAGGTAGATAGTTGATGTTCACTAATTCTTTCAATAATGGGAATATACTTGCCCACGTAGTTTGGATCAAGAGGGCTGAAGACTTCTTCCACTATATCCATTTGTGGGGCTTGCTGCTGCAATGCAACCAATATTGCTACAAATGCAATAGAGACAAACATTCAAACTGCAATTACAAGAGTTATTTCTACTTTGAACATCTTGGCCAACACAGTACACTTCTTTTAATGTCTAAACGTGACAACTAAACTATGACAAACATCATAAATGAGGCAGACTTCTCATATGTCATGACTTCATTGAAACTGACAACTTGGACAAGAGTAGCCAACAAAGCACCTAGAGCCTCGAACTTGAAAATAAATTGCACATTTTAGACCTCATGGAAAGGTCATATATATTAGGTTTCAATGGATCTCTGAAGTTTGACAAGGACTAACTAAAGGGAAATCATGTACAAGCCTTGAAAGTTGATAAAGAATTGGAAGAGTATCATAAAGAGGCACATGTTTTTCCAACTGAAGGACAATTTGGTGGAAGCTATAAGGGAGTCAAAGACAAGTTTGAAGAATCTGAAGAAGAAAAATAAAATGGTGGTGTCTTCCCTATTACAATGGGAAGTCTCATAGTCCCCCTTGAGGATGATAGCGCTGACTATGAAGAAAATTTTGAAAATTTTTAGTTTGATGCCTTCATTAGTGATAAAGACGCTTCTCCAAAGGAGTGTCAATGTGATTTTCTTAAGGAAACCACTGGAGACAAGAAAATGGGCATGGAGTGCTAGGTGAATGATCTCTTTTCAGCATCATTGGAGACCACCATGAAAGTTTGCTGCCTAGTGAGACTGGGGTAGTATTACATTAGTAAGGAATGAAGAATCTAAACTAGGGTCTACAAGAGGCAACATCAATGGCCTAATGGGATATGATGATATGCTCACTGTCCTAGAGGGAAATAGCAGAAAATGAGTCAGGTTGAAGAATTGAGGTGCATAGAAGATCTAGGATATGGAGTCTCATGGGCTGAAAGGCATGATTTCCTATTGGAAAATGAAACCTCATGACACCAAACCATGCTCATGATATTGATGAATGTATCGTTATTTTGGACTAAAAAATTGATCAAAACAATTACACATTTATAGAAATACATTTGGAGGATTTTAACTTAAAGTATTCATGTATGCCATTTAATGAGGACCCAGGAAAGGATTTTGTGTAGAGGGCTAAGGTTAATTGTGTTAGAGCTGAGATTTCAAGACCATTAAAGGGTCCCTCAAATCAAACATCTGAAGGGTTTCTTTCTGAATAAGATTTTGTAAGTTTGAATAAAGGTTTGATTCAAAATCAACACAAGGGATGACATGATAAGGTTTTCCTTATCATAAATAGCACCGTTCTTCGAGCCCAAGCCATGATACAAATATGAGTGTTTGCAACTTTTCACAAGAGCTTTAGAGGGTGGATTTAATGAAGTTATCAGCGATAAGGAGGGTTTCTCTCCCATAATATGTCAGTTTCATAGTGATCAGGCACTTATAGGCTGATTTTTGCGTAGAATGTTGAGAATTCATGATCCCATGGTATCAAAGGAAGGGAATGAGGACACTAACCCACCAACAACAACACTTGTGGCTTGTAAGTACTCTTATTGTAGCATGTCACTTTGTTTCATGATGACTAAACATAGGAAAGGGACACTGCAACCTTGAGATGATGAAGTGGATTCATTGGATAATTGATTTTTCCTTAACAAATCTATCTGATATGTTCAGATTTGAGAGTTCTCAAAAAATCCTTTATGAATCACTTGGCTCCCAAGTTAGAGCCATACACTATCTAACATTTTGCACATGATTGGCACATATATTCTAGAATCTGGAATACAAGGGGGGTCGTATGGAAGGAAGACTTTGATGATAAATATAAATGATCTCAGGATTAAAATTTTATTGATATGTCATCACACATGAGAAACTCGAGTAGGATCCACTATGATGTTTTCCTATAAAAAAAAGGTTCTTAACTACAATTGTTTTCCTTTTACAATTAAAATGGCCTTGGAAAGGCAATGCAAATTAGCTTTTGTAGCCTACCTTATCAGTTCAAAGGGAAATTAAAGCTTTCTCTCATAATCATGCTATCAGATTCAATAGGAAGGACGATCCTTGATATGTACTTACATTTATTACATCATGGTGATGACAAAATCAAGTGTTATTGAAGGTTTGATCTAGAATGCAGTGTTAACACACAACTTGTTATTACAGATTGCGGCATATCCTTTCAGATCTGTGGAGTGAGTATCATCTTAGAATATTCTGTAGAGGTTGGCACTAATATGCATCAAAAACACCTTCACTCATCATGGATAAGCTCCTTTAACCACCAATCTTCAACCAGGATCCACTCTTTGAGCTCTCATTTCTACAAACTTCCCAAGTTCTCCTTGTAGCTCCCTTGCTGAAGTTTCCACTACAACCTTCATTTTTTTAATGGGCTACCTTTGGAAGGCCAACTATCACAATGGTTCATTACCACTTCCAATTTTCTAACCAAGACAAAGTAAAATAAAAGAGGACATGTTTACAAAATTTACAAAAGTAAAACAACTAGATGCATATTACAAAGTTTGGTGAGGGTAAAGATGTAAAGGGAGCAAAATCAACTTAATCTGAGGAAACTGCATCTCTAACAAGGATAATGCTAGACCCTAGGATGTGAAACTATGGTTATGTGCAATAATAGTGAGCTCTTAGATCAATGAGGACCCAAGGACAAGATACAATGTCAACTTTGGGCTAAAGTGCACATTGGTACTGATTTCTATATTATGCATTTAAATGTTGTGAAAAGTTTGCAAAGTTGAGTGTTTGAATTTCAGGTTCAATAAATACTTTAGCTAGTTTGATGAGGTTTCTGTTACTTATCAACTTCTTCATTGAAAATGGTTGAGAAAATTATGTTTGATTCCTAAATATGAACATCTATGCCCATGTTGAAGCCATTTTGTTCCTACTATCAATCTCTTGAAAAGCATAGTGCTAAATTTGAATGGTGAAGTCACAATTGAAGAAATATCTTTGATTCGCTTCCAAATTTTTATGCAAGACACATCTGGAGGGGTCTTGGATATCATGTTTCGTAAATTATCTACTGTCAATAGTTAGTTATGAACTATGGTTCAGTTAAAAATATTCACCTTTGCAAACCATCATTTTTCTATATGTAATTTTGTATCTTGGTACAGGGAGGCAGCAACATCTCTGAAATTAGAGAAATGTAGCCCAGTTTGACTGTGTATTCAATACATTTTACCCCATCCATGGCTGTCAAGAGTGAGTTTGTCTACATGAGCTATATCATTCAATTTCATTTGGAAAAAAACTAGTTGGGGGAGAAGTTTATCTAGAGTAGACATAGTTCTCCATCCAACCATATGCCTTCATCTTCTTCATCCCATATTGAGAGATCAGAAATAGTTTTGACTCCCTAAGCCATCATATGATTTCTTAATTCCATTAACTCATATTTGTTCTTAAGTAGTGGTTCTCCCCATTACACCATCCTCCCATATTTGTTTTATCATTTTTCTATTAACTGGAATCCATTTCAAATCATACTGTAATAGGGGGCATGATGCTTTACAATCACAAAATTGGAGACCCTTGCTCCTCTAGGAGAGGCTTATCAAGATTCTAGGACCTTTTTCTACTCGGGAAAACATATTTTCTGACTATTGTTTCTTTCCATCATCTGTGGGTACCAAAAATAAGCCATTAGAGGATGTTTGCACCAAGGGAAATATTCATGAGAGCATGGTCCTTAATTTACAAACTGACATTATCCTTCAGAGCTTGGATCATGTTCCAGGTTAAATGATGAAACCTTTTAGAGTTATATTTTCTGCTTTGAGACAGAAACTTTTTTATCTCTTTGTAGAAGAGTTGAGCATTGGTATAAAGTAAGAGAGGATAGGACATATTTTATGAGCAATACTATAATAGTCGGGTTTAACCACTGAGAACTGTAGGCAGGCATTTTAATTTTTAATATTACTCAATAAACAATAGATTATGGGTGGCCTAATGTTATTAGCATTCCCCGATACTTGAAGGGGTTCTAGTTTGAAAAGCCTGAAAATTGCAAAATTATAGAAATGAGTTGTATTTTCTAAGCATTATTGTTCCATCTATATATTTGGTGTTTCCCTTTGTTTACTTTTCCACCAGATGTGTTTAAAATTGGAATGAATAAACAATGGGGAAGGTTTGGAATCTTTAATGGACAAGATGACATAGTGATCAACTGAGCTTGTAGTTTTTCTTTCCTAAGCAATTTATGTGGAGGTTTGGCATTAATTTGATCTCTACCTCTGAGAGGATTTATTTTGTAAGGTGCATGTCCATGATGTTGACTGATATTCTTTTGTTCCCCTCAAACTTCCTCTTCAGCTGGAGTTTGCATTGGGTCTGTTTTTTTCGCTATTGATGAAACCAAAATATTTGTGGTATGAATTGTACATAAATGAGAATAATTCATTATTATATTATTTAGTGCACTCTCCTTTATTTATTAGATTTACATCAACCCCTGATAATGTTGTTCACACAAGCTATCTGAAAAGCCTCACAGGTTGTACAAATATTCTATAGAAATATTTTTTCAAAATGTGTGGTCTATTGGTAATGATATTGGGGTGATATGGATTTAAACACAAATGAAACAAATTATAGAGATAACCATAAACAAAAAGACGCAGCGGAAATAATACTTCATTTCATTAATGTAAAATCCTGAAATATGATTACAAACATAAATGTAAATAAACCAGCTAGGGCAATGGTAGCTTATCTTTGAGAAGAGATGTGGTGGTTACATGCCTCTGAATTGTGTTACAATGAGGTTCGAAGGCCTATTTATTGTTGAGAAACAATGGAAAACCCTAAACATCCAAGAACCTAACCCTAGAAGATGAAACACCAAACTGTGGGCCTCGTTTGGATAAATTGGTACATCAACTTCCCAGGGTCACAACTTTTCCATACGATCTCTATTTGATGCACACAATATATCGTTAGAAATATCTATCCAACAACTACAACTATGGGAAGAGAATCATTAGACTATGGACCCATTTTGCCCCTAGTTTTCCTAAAAAACCTCATTTAGGGCCTCAAAACGGCTCTAGAAGTTTAGGACCCAAAAGACTGCTAAAAATAGTAAACTGTGCTACAATTAAGGAAACTGAAAAGATGAAAGAAACAATGGTGGGTGCCCAAGTGGACTTGGTGGGTGGCCACCAAAATCCACCTGGATCATTCCTCCCCCTTAGGAAGAAATGGTCCCCATTGCATTGAGTTCCTCCATGAGATGAGGAAACTTCTACTGAACTTGGTCCCTGGTGAGCCACTTGCCCTGGTGAAGGAGTTGGCCTTCTTTGTCAATTCCATACAGTTGGATATTTGCTCGCGAGTGTTCTTGATTTGTGTGTCAATGAACTAATCATTTGCAGCTTTTTCCATGCAATTTGGATTTAACTCTATGGGTGTGCACTGTTCTGCAATGTCAGATGTGTCTAGTAATGGTGGAAAGTATGGTCGAAGGTGGTCCACATTGAACACTGGGTGCAGCCCAAGGAATGGGGAAATGCTGAGCTCAAATGCATTATCTCCCATAACCTTGGTAATAGTGTAAGGACCATATTGGAGTGGTATGAGTTTTCGATAGGCTCCGGTATGACGTTCCTTTTTCAAATGCAACCAGACTTTGTCTCCCACCTAAAACTTGTGTGGCACCCGATGTTGATCATGTCTTTGCTTGCACTTGGCATTTGATTTCTCTAGAATGTCATGGACCTACTGGCGAATATGTTGGATGTGCTCAATGAAGTTGTTTGCCTTATCTGTTTCAGACTAGACATGACCTGAATCTTCATGAGTAGCTGCAAATGGCAAGGCCACATCAATGGGACATAGTGGTTGGAATCCCAAGCCCACCTAAAAAGGGCTATGGCCAGTTGAGCTGTGGAGAGCCCGGTTGTAATTGTGTTGAACATGGGGGAGGATCTCATCCCATGTGTGTGGATGCTTTGAGTTGTACAAGCACAGAATGTGTACGATCATCTTGTTGACAACCTCTATCTGGCCATCAGTTTGAGGATGGACGGTTGTGGACTCAGTGAGTTTGGTGTCCAGCATTGACCAGAGATTGGACCAAAATGTACTGAGGATCGTGCTATCCTGATATGAGATGATAGACTGTGGGATCCCAAAGTGTACCCACACTTGTTCAAAGAAGAGTTTAGCAGTGGCTTCTATTGTGATATTCTTCTTGCAGGCTGCCATAATGGCCATCTTCGAGAACCTATCGATGACCACAAAAACACAGTCGTTTCCATGCTTAGTGGAAGGAAGGCCTGACATGTAATCCATGGAGATGGATTCCCAAGGTCGACTAGGCTTAGGAAACGGGGTATAGAGGCCTTGCTTCTTGATCGTCATTTTGGCAATGACGTAGACAATGCATGATATGATGTACTTCCCAACATCTTGTCGAAGATTCGGCTAATAGAAATACTTCTGCGTTACTGCCACCATTTTCTCAACCCCGAAATTCCCAACAGTCTGATTGTAGTGTGCTTCCCAAATCATCTTGGCACACTCGGTTGAAGGAACCAAAAGGTGACCTAGGTGGCATAACAGGGTATCCTGAAGGTGAAAATCTGGAACATGCTGACCCTCCAAGGGTGTTTGGTGTGTGTGGCCAAATTCCGGGTCGCTTTTGTAGAGAAGTGGCCAATCAAAAGTCTTGTGCCCACAAGAGTAGAGCACGATGGTTAACGCCATGATTGGTGGTTGACTGAGGCAATCTACAACATTACTAGTGCTCTCGTTCTTATACTTGATATTCAAATGGAACTGTTGCAGGTATGTGGACCACTTCTGATGGCAATCATTCTGCACTTTACCTTGGGTCTATATGAACTATAGAGGTCGGTGGTCTATGTGGATGGCTGTTTCCTTCCCCAAAATGTAATGCTTCCATTGTCGGCAGGCCTGTACAATGGAATACATCTCTTTGTCATAAGTGAGATACTTCCGGACTGTGTTTCAAAGTGTCTCAGTGTGATATGCCACTGGATGCCCGTGTTGAGTAAGGACTACCCCAATAGCATAGTCAGAGGCATTTGTCTCTACCTCAAATGGTTGTTGCAAGTCTGGTAATGCAAGCATTAGTGCCGAGCAAAGGCGATATTTCAACTCTATGAATGCCTTCTGTTGAGATTCAGACCAAAATAACTTTTTTTTCACTCCTCCCTTGGTGACTTGACTCAAGGGCCAAGTGATATGAGAAAATCACAACACGAAATTGTGGTAGAAGTTGGAAAGACCTAGAAAGTTGCAAAGCTCTATGACAGTGGTTGGAGATGGCCAATCCTGAATGACTTGGATCTTGGCTAATGATCCAGGTGGATATTGGTGGCCACCCACCAAGTCCACTTGGACTCCCACCATTGTTTCTTTAAGCTTTTCAGTTTCCTTAATTGTATCACAGTTTACTATTTTTAGCATTTTTTCGGATCCTGAACTTTCAGAGCCATTTTGAGGCCCTAAACGACGTTTTTTGGAAAAATTGGGAGCAACATGGGTCCATGGACCGATGTTTCCCTTCCCAAAGTTGTAGTTCTTAGATAGATATTTCTAAAGAGATATTATGCGTGTCAAACGAAGATCGTATGCCAAAGTTACGACCCCGGGAAATTGATGTACCAATTTACCCAAACGGGGCCCACAGTTTAGGGTTTCATCTTCTAGGCTTAGATTCTTGGATGCTTAGGGTTTTCCATTGTTTCTCAACAATAAACATGCCTTCGAGCCTCATTGTAACACAGTTTAGAGGCATGTAGCCACCACAACTCTTGTAAGGGATAAGCTACCATCGCCCTAGCTGGTTTATTTCCATTTATGTTTGTAAGCATATTTCAGTATTTTACATTAATGAAACAAAGTATTATTTCTGCTGCATCTCTGTGTTTATGGTTATCTCTGTAATTTGTTGCATTATTGTTTAAACGTTTGCTCAACCTTGACAGCATATTAGTATGCCTTGTCGAGTGAGGAGATGTTTAGAAATTCTATTTCTTCCTAGATGTACTTGTGCAGGTAGCTGTGGTATTTAAGTATCAAATGCTACTCTGATTCCTTGATACCCAACTTTGTGCGAAGGGTATGGAAAATATTGGTAAACTCTGGCATGTCTTTCTCCCTTCTCTGCCGCAGCGTGGTCCACTTTATGTATTGATCCTCATAGCTTCCAACATGGTAGTACTGCTCCTTGATGGCATCCCGGAATGAATTCCAAGTGGGTGCGGCTGAAAATAGTGAGCCTCTACTTTGATCCTTCTGCTCACAGTAGGTTTCCCACCTGTCCTTGACATGGGGGGCTGCTTTGAGAAGAGCAAAAATAATCTTTTCCCTACTGGAAAAATCATGAACAGAAAAATAACCCTCTAGCAGGTTTAACCATTTATCGACTGCATCTGCATCTATCGGATCCTTGAATATGTGGATTTAAAAATTAACTTGTACCTTAAATGGTGTGGCATTTCCAGAGTAGCTGTTGGAAGCCGATGTGTTGCCCCTAGGTAGCGTCTGGGGCAAAGTTGTTCATCATTGCATTCCTTTGTCTCTCGAGGGCTTTTTCGAGCAAGATTTTGATAGGATATCTTACCCCCTTGCCTTTCTTTTCATTTGCCATGGAAGGCCATTGAAATTTGCGAGGTTGGTCTTGCAAAGGTTCAACCAGTTCAAGCCCTAACTCCTTCTACGCCGACCTAGTTGGGGACATGCAAAGAAAAATAGAGAAAAAAACAGACCACTCTAATACCACTGATCCAACTTTAAACAGGAACGTAACAAATTATAGAGATAACCATAAACACATAGATGCAGCAGAAATAATACTTCATTTCATTAATGTAAAATACTGAAATATGATTACAATCATAAATGGAAATAAACCAGCTAGGGTGATGGTAGCTTATCTCTAAGAAGAGATGTGGTGGCTACATGCCTCTGAACTGTGTTACAATGAGGCTCAAAGGCCTATTTATTGTTCAGAAACAATGGAAAACCCTAAACATCCAATAACCTAACCCTAGAAGATGAAACACCAAATTGTGGGTCCCGTTTGGCTAAATTGCTAAATGAATTTCTTGGGGTCGTAACTTTGGCATACAATCTTCGTTTGACGTGCACAATATCCCATTAGAAAGATCTATCCGAGAACTACAACTTTAGTTATAACACCATCGGGCCATGGACCCACGTTGCTCCTAGTTTTCCCAAAAAACGTTATTTAGGGCCTCAAAACAGCTCCGGAAGTTCAGGATTCAAAAAACTGCTAAAAATAGTAAATTGTGCTACAATTAAGGAAACTAAAAATCTGAAAGAAAAAATGGTGGGGGTCCAAGTGGAATTGGTGGGTGGCCACCAATATCCACTTGGATCATGGGGGGAGGCTCAAAATGGAAGCAAACCATGAACATAGTAAAATTGTCCAAAATTTTACTTTTTATAGCTTCATCAATAAGATCTTTGCAACATTTTTTCAGATCATTGTGTTCTTGTTGTTTATGCCTCACAAACTCAACTGCATTTTGGCTTGTAAAACTTCCTAGATACATGAAGAGAAATTCATCATCTTTTGACGATTTTGTTTCTTTACCTCAGGCTCTACACTCAAATTCCTACCACCAACAATAAGATATTTCATACCTTGTATACCAACCACCCAAAACCCTTGTGAAATTTGACTGACAATTAGAATAAAAATCATCCACATGTCCTCCTAATCTTTGAATATTTTTTCTCTGTATTGTGCAACAAGGTTTGTGATCCCTTGACATTTCTATAGCCCATCCATGCCTAGGCAACACAGCTTGACAGTCTCCAGCATTTACAACCAGTAGAGTTTTCCCAAAAACCATTGTAGTTAGGGTTGTTGTACTTGACGAGAGAACAATGTGAAGTAAACAAGCCTTAGCAAATGTTTATCTTTCTCTATAAAAAAAATTCTAATTGCTTTCTCCACTGTTAAAGGAAAATCAAGATTCTCTACAATGGACCTGGATAGATTTTCATTAACAAAATGGGTAGAAACGTTTCCTCCATATCCATCAAACACCCTATAAAAGACAACAACACATTGACCAAAGGAAATTTGGTCATATGTTTTTGGGAAAATCAACAATGTATAAATTTGTAGCTTCCATGTTTTCATGATCTCCTATATCATACCAGAATTGAGATTGGAGGATTGGTATAAAGTCCGTTTCCAAATATTCTCTATTTTTTTTAAAACTGTGCTAGAAATCATCATGCAATATATGTATTACCCCTCTGTGACACTGATAGAACCCTTCAAATCTTAGTAGCAATATACTACTATAGCATTTTTCTTATTAAAGCATGGTCAAGGTGGAAGTTTTGAAACCTTTTTGAGGCTGAAGTAGTTGTACACAATACCATTTTACTGGTTGAAATGATGCTGCTTGATGACATGTAATGTTGAAAATACCTACATAAGACCCTCTTGCAATAGTATTTATGTGCAAATGCTATCATGTTAATAGTTATTTTCCCACTACACAGGAATAACTCCAACCATTTGCTCATTTTGTCTATTGCTTACATTTTCCTCCTTTAATGCTAATTAATAATATAAAATATTGACCAATATTTTCTAGATTAACACAACCATGGAAAACCATCTTGAACTTCCCTTAGACAAGGAGGATATCTATAAGTTGTTCTTGGAAATAAGACTTGTACTGACTACCTGAATATATCATTGTTTTATGTCTACTATTTCTAATCCATCAATGAATACTCTTTAGAATAATTTGAAATCTAAAGGTTAACGAAATAAAACAATAGGAGATGAAATCACTGAGCATTTTATTCGCGTAATGATTCTTGGAGAAAACAAAAAAATAAGAAGGTGAATTCTGTCTTCAACAAGGAATGGCCTAGTGATTTTCCTTGTTCCAAATTGAGCAACAACAATTTGCTTTAGGCCCTCTGATTTTGTGTATGGACATGATAAAGGCCTTTTTCCCACTTTTAAATCTAACTTTGATTTCAGGTTGTTAACCTAGGAAATTGAGTTCCTTCTCATTTGGTTTCAAACTTTATATTTCACTTACTCAAGCGTAATCAAAACAACTAGGGTATGAACTTTGAACATGATGGGAATTTTACATGGAGGACTTTGAACATGTTGGGACTTGTCATCCTCTTACTCATTGATCTAAAATTAGTGCTAAATTTTCATGTTTAAAATCATCATTTAAATACTAAAATTGAAAAGAACTAAAATGACATAGGCAATACTTAGCCATTGATAACAAAGTTCGCTCATATGGGCTACATCTCTAGGTTCGCTTCAACTAACAAATTGATCCATTCATAAAGATGAAAAGTACATCATGTTTCCTCTTTACAACAAAATAATGGCCTCAATCCATAGAAACTATCTATGATGTTCTCTAGGAAGATGACAATGGCTTCTTCCTAGAATCCATGAACTTAGGCTTTCCTTATTCTCCGAATGAAGGGAAACTCTGTTTCCGATTAATTCCCATAACCTGAATCTATTTCCTTTTATTCTTGCTAAGGCATTGTTCAACATGGAGGCCTTTTAAATGTGAACATAGGTAGCTAACTCATACATGTCTTCATACTTAGGAAAACCCTTCCTCTTTCTCATTTATCTAACCACAAAAATTGACTACTTAGCGTTCCAGTGCATAGACTGTGGTATGTGTGCCAGATTTCTTTACAGACGCATTGACTCAAATTTCTTCAACTCTTGATTTGTAGATCCCCTTTTTTTCTATCTTATTAAGAAATGTTCTCCCACTCGCTTGCTTATGCTTTTGAGTGCTTCCATCGCCTTCTCCTTTGCATCCATCATGAGAGTCCTGATTAAGGTACAGTGTGGCACTATTGGAAAGCTCACGAACTTTCAGTTAACTTATGGTTTTTCTATTTCACTTGGAATTTACTAGTGTTGTGGCATAATGTGTTATATAATGAAGCCTTTGTTAGTAGACATTTTTGTGTGTATTTGGTTAGTATATGGACATTATGGACAAGTGACATTAAGTTTTGTTCTTTGTTTGGTTTCCAATTTGGTAAACCACATAAAAGGATTTTGATATCATGTAATTTGGTATCAATTTTACAATACAACCCTTTAAACTAGCCCTCGGATTAGTTTGATGACCTTTCCCATACTGAAACGACTAGTTTGGAAACCAATATTGTTAGATTGACTAGTTTTGGTTCTGCACCAAACCAGTCTGGGTGTGGCTGCAACAAAATCTAGAGAATGAAGCAATTTTTAAAAAACCTTGAAACCCCTCAGCCCCCTGAAACCCTGAAACATTGTTATCTAGTAGCTTGTAGCATGTTTTGTTTTGGACTCTAGAGGACACTTAGAGCATCACTTTTTATGTATATTGTTTCAGATTTACTTGGTGCCATTTTTCTATATTCGCCCTTACATGGCATATAGATGAGTGGCATGTTTTTTATTGGACTCTAGAGGCCATCTAGAGCCTCATTGTTTATGTAGTTTGTTTTGGATATGCATTGTTCTTGTTCCATTTTGTTATATTCATGCTTAAATGGTATATACATGAACAAACTTTGCATATTTGGTCTCTGATGATTTGAATTTACATTGAATGATTGATGTGTGTGTGTGTGTGTTTCTTTATTGATTAAAATTTTCATATTTTATGGAAATTTTTAGAGAAATGGTTTATAAGCATAATCATCAACTGACTCTAATCTAAGTATAGTTTGACCTAAAGTTGATTTCGAGTTTTAAAACATTGGTCATATTATGGGGTTGAGAGCATTTGAAATCCAAACATAGACCAAAAAGTTGAGATTGTGCTCTTATTAAAGAAGGATCTATGGGGATTGTAATTGGTATCAATTTGGAGGAAGTATGTATCTCATTTTGCAGGTGGTGTCAAGGTAAAAGTGAAATCCTTGAAGTGGATATCCTTTGATTTTAAACTTCACTCAAATATTTCTAGTATACAATCCCGCCAGGGCCCATGCAACTAATGTATACCGAGATTGTACAAACATCCTTTTCAAGCATGTCTTGTAGTTTATAATTTAATTTTAAAGAAAGGTTGATATTTTATGACTATTCCTCATCAATAGATCAAAATATTGTCTTTGGACTATAAAAATACTCCTTTCAATGTTGACTAGAATTGTGTTTACTTATGCATAACCTAAATTTCTTGTTGCTATAGTTAAATAACAAAATCGGTTCAAATTTTATTATTGAACCAAAACACTCTTGTTTGATGCTTAGTCCATGCAAGGAAGTATTACTATCAAAATTTGAAAATTTGAATGCCTGCATTCATTGAAATTGGCACATGGATGTCAGTAAACAATACATGTTTTGTAGTGTTCTTGTATATCCTTGGGTTAAAGTTGAAACATTTTTTGCCATCTAGTGTTGCTAGTTCCTCATGAAATGATAAGTACATGCTTTGTAATTAATAGTGCTATAAGACTTAGGCAAACATATGAGGATATGAATTACTTGTCACTTAACCTAGAACAATTTTTAATGTTGATTCTTGAAAATTTATATGGATTCTTCTTTTAGATGAGAAAAAAATAGCATCACATGTGGAGACAAGGAATAGTTTTGGTTCCTACTATCCCATCTATTTCAGATAAAGCCACCAATTCAACCTGTTCAAGTATTTTAAAAGAAATATGTTAACATTGTAGTCTATGGTCCAATACTGGTTGTTCAAGTATTTAAAACAACTAAGTATTATAGCTTTTAATTTCATTGTCAAATAGTTGTATGTCATTACAAGTACCCAAAAGAAACATCAAAGTATTTGGAGTTAAGATGCACAAAACATGGCCTTTAGTTTAGCGATTCCAATTCCCCAAACTTTGTTGACATGCCTTGTTATGAAACCAGCTCAAGAAAATATAGAAAAGATAGATCAACGCCTTAGAATTCAGCCTCTTCGAGGGGTAAACCTCCTTTACATTACATAAATGAACAATTCTTTGATGATTCAAATGAGAAAACCTACTTTCTATATGTAGGAGTCTAAAGAGTCACAATATAACCTACCCGACCTAACAATAATTAAATAAAGCCACAAAAATAACAATAGAGGGATTCTATGGGGCACAGTAATAACAATATGGGGACAATAGGGGCACAACAATATTAATAAGGGGTATAACTACAATAGTAATGTGGTAATCACTAGTATTATAGGGACCCAACACCTTTGCTGACAACCACTCTTCGAGAAGCCCCACCAATCTCTCAATGCTCCTAGTAACATTTTCAATTTTTTCCTGTTGAGGCATTTTTGGGCATAACTTCAATCTGGAGAATAATTTGGGACTAGTGTTTTAGCCTTTGGAATTCTAGTCCACAATAGCACTTGAGCATTTGTGTGATTTAGACCCACAATTGGCCAAAATCATGCTCTCATACCACTGTAATATCCCTAAGTAAAATTAACAATAAATATGCAAAGAGAACATAGACAAAAACACCATAAAACAGTGAACACACAATCATACCATAAATTCCACCAAAAACTGCATTGTTGAACTCTTTTTATTAATAAATATGGGTGTACAATAAGGTGATGGAAGGAATGCACCTGGGCTTGCTCAAGGCAACTAGCAAAGTCCCAAATGACAAATAAGACACCTTCCTCTGATCTTTTGTTATGTTGCTCTAGCTCTGCACTGAAGATGCCAATAAATATGTTGTTGGTTGAATAGATTTGTTGCTAGGTCCCTCTCCGGGGCTCAGAAAATTCTAGGAAATTAATCCTGGCCTCTCTACCAAATACCTGGAATAACCCATGAAGGATTTGGCCAATACTTGACTTTGGAAATTCGGCCCTATTTCCCCCTGTAAATTTTGTTGCAAAAGACCTCCAAAATGGCTGCAATACTCCTCAAAATGCTTCCTAAACCTTCACTCCAAGTTTCAGCCCCAATCACAACTCACTCCTCCACCTCCCGGAGTGCTCCCACCAAGAACTACACAATCCTTGCGCTATTGTAGTTGCTCCTCTCTCAAAAAATCGACCATCCTGCTAGTAGTACGAAAAGGCAAGGTGAAACTTTTCCCTTGGGCTAGCACTTGAAGTCCATCGAAGCAAGGACTAAGATCTCTGCTTTGAGACACTCGTGTGTTAAACAGCACTTGCAGACTTGGCTTCAGCTCAAGCGTGCTCTTGTCATAGACAATTTTGCAAATGATGAATGAATGACCAAAATGAGTGCCTCTTGCTCTATTTATCAAAGAGCCTCCAAGATGCCCATGTGGGCCTAACTCGACTTTCCCCACCAACTTCGCTCCAATGAGAGTGTCTTCCACATGTAGGCCGTAATTCTCCATGGGGTGGCCCCCACGCTCCACTAGAGCCGTAATATTTCCCCTCCTTCCTAATGTTTGGACCACCACTCGATCCCAAAATTCATGTGAGACCTTTGAACCCACATATCTTGAGTGCAAACACGAAATAAGACAAAATTGGGCAAGATTGATATTTCCCTTAGCAATATTGCTAAGTGGGAATATCACACAGACGATTTCTGCGAGGGAAATGAATTGGGTGCAGGGAATTTGAATAAGCTGACGATTTCTTGGCCTCCATTCAAATTGTTGCTGGCCTCCCAGACTGTGTAGCAATAATTGTTGGTTACCACAATTTTCGTGAACACAATAGCCCCGTGAATGCAACTATAAGAAAAAAATGACTAGAGGTCAGATGACCCACAATATATTATGACGATTGTTCTCAATTCCCAAGGCCAACTCACAGATTTGCTTCGGGTTTATGATTGTGATGTTGACGAAGAGAATGTATATGACAGACGAGGTGGGGTTTCCTATCTAGCCACTGTCACACGTTGCACAGGCGCTTCATTGACAAAGCAATACCATATCACGTGCGTTCATATTGGGGCATTAAGAATGAGGAAAAATGAAATAATATATTGAGCATATAATATGGGGGTAAAGGGTTTTTATATGTTATATAGTGATATGTGTATTATAAGGTATTGTTTATACAATACATTGGCCACGTGGAGGCAAAAAACAAGTGGGATGGAGAAATAGAGGTTGAGTATTATGGGAGTATTAAGAATGGAAGGGAAAAAGAAAAAGCTATGGTAATATTAGGCCCATAGTAACCTAATATTCAAACCTATGGCCCTAGTATTGGCATGCAATTCATGGGAATGTTAAATTCTAAGTAAAAATAGCATTCTCCTTATCTTTCATTTTCATAATTTTACTTAAATTTTTTACATTTCCATGAAATGACTCAGGATGTTTGAGAGTGGTTGAGAGTGGTTCTGACTTCATTAGATTTCATATGGAAAAAGTAAAATTTTAGATTTCACTCAAAATCCAACAAACTTATTAGTTTTTCGAGATTTCAAGATTGGGGGGATTACAATGTTTCCATTGGATGTCATGTACTAGGGTATGGAACTCGTATTTAATCAAGAGAACCAAGCCCTCTATGTACCTTAATGTTAGTGGCATTGGTTGTCGAACTCCTCTATCATGACCCTACTAAAAACGTATCTGTCACTCAAACAAAATCCTGACTTGACATGCTATGTTTTCTATCTTATGTTAATGCTTAGAGGGTGATATTAATGACAAAGTTCCCAATATAGGCAATGATTTTGATGATATGTAGGTATTTGTTCTAGAATGATTTTTTTGGATTCTAAAGGCCATCAAAAGCTTATTTGTTGATGTATTTTTGGTTCAGAGATGGATCGCACTCGATGTTATTTTGGTTATGTGCACCCTTACATGCTATATAAATGAGAACTTGTAATTTGTGGACCTGTGGTTGATGAAGATTATGTTAATTTATGGTATGTTCTATGCTTAGCGTAGTTTACTTCAATTTCTTCTTATTAGCCATTGTTTAGTAATTACATTAACATAAAGTAAAATGTTGATAGAACATTAATAGATCGATAGAAAACAAGCCAAGACAAGAGACACCAGATGTGGCGGCTAGCCAGAGACAAACCCCAATGTGGGGAAACCCTTTGATCAATTCTTCTATAATCTTCAATAGTTCAGCAGAGAGAGAAATAGTACATATATACAAATTTGTAATTTTATGACCGCAGCAGCAAACCCTAACTAACAAAGTCAAAGTTGGTTAAACAAGATAGAATTGACCTCTAATCAGCGTGGTCAATATCCCAGTCAACTCAGCCTCCAACAGCAAGAAGAGGCAACCCAAAAACAATCCAAAAAACTCAGTCAAATGCAGTCCACTAAAGTCAACCTGCTGCCAACAATTAGGGCAGTCAACACTAGTCAAACCTAAGGTCAGATTGCCTCTGTTTGCATGCCAAAATTTGCACCCTGCCGAGGAGAGACAGCGACATCAAAACCGCAACCCTAGAAAGTCCACGTTGGTCGACGTTGGTCAAAGAGACCTTCTGCAGCTTCTGTGTCTTTCTGTGTCCTCCTTCCTTGTCCTCCTACGACCTCCTTCTTCCCTCGTATGAGCTGCTCCTTGTGTGTAAACCTAATCAACTAAGGAGAAAGAAGAATGTGAGAGATGAGATGAGTGAATAATGCCTCAACCTAACTTGTATTTATATGAAACGTTGAGGATGTGTGCCACACATTTAGCTGCTAACCAACCTTGACAATTTGTCAAGTAAATATAAATAAATTCATCTCCATAAATACTTGTTGGAATCAAATGATCATTAGATCAATCCTACACTTCTCAATGAGAGGAATCCAAGAAAAATATTAGCTGCCATAAATAAGATGACCCATATGGAGTTTGGCCCTAGTTGCCAATTTTAACTGATTATAACTACTAGATGAATGATGTTATATGGTTTAATCCATGTTTTTATGTTTTTAATCAAAAAATCATCATTCTACATGTTTTTGTTGACATATATGAATCAAAATATATAAAAATATATATTATATAAAATTCACTCCCAAAATCGCTTCCAACCTAAGAGCTTTTGAAAATGTCACTCCTCGCTCCTACTTCCACTCCCACTACCTACTTCTACTCCCACTTCCCGCTTCTAATCCCGCTCCCACTCCCAAGCAACCTTGCACAAGAACAAACATGCATCACATACCTAATACCTCTATGATCTATCTAATGTGTGTGCTAAGATTTTTTACCTATTGCTCAACTAGTGATCCTCCCAATGATGGGGTAGTAGAGAAGACAACAGATACAGCACCTTCACCCTTTCCTTACATTAGTGATGAACACGTTGAATGAAAGTGAAGGAGATAGTGAAACAGACTACTGTTTGGAAAAGGGTGCATGCATGCTAAGGGCACACATGTCACACATTCAGTGAATTCCAATTTAGATGTTGTTTCAAATTTAGCAATTTCGGTTTTGGATAGGGTTTTTCTATTATTAGAAATTTCTTTTGTTATATTTAGCATGCATGGTCTATTCTTACTAAGAGGGTGCAGATCCTTGGTCAATTAGAATACTTGTGCATGAGAAATTCCCATCTTAAGTAGAGCACATACATCTCAAGGAAGGGATGCATGCTTGCATGCTTGAGTTCATCTTTTCATGGAGACACTTGGCACTCTTACCATGCAACTATGGTGCACTAAGTGAACAGGTTAGGGCTATGATTTGACAAAGTCCAACCAGATAGGATTTTGCATGTGTCCATATTAATTGTACTTTCTCTCCTCTTCTCATTCTATAAGAGAGATGAAAGGTGCACCATTGCGTTGGTTATCGGGGTTTTGTTTTGACCTGTTGCAGTGTATCTTTTTTCAGTATTCAACAGAAGATAGATGCAATTGAAAGTTCAAATCTATCTGTTTTTCATTCAAATTTTCCACAGTATGTATTTGTAAATCAGCCAACTTATATCTGCCTCCTTTTTATTCAAACTGTCAAATTTTCAGCGACCTAGTATTTAAGTTATTCTTTCTAGGTACAAAATATGCTTACTATTGTTAATGAAAATAAAGGGATATAAATATAAAGGGGTATAAAAAACGTATATCTACAATATCTAATGAAAGTAGGGGATTTTTAAATTGGAAAGGTGTATTAGATTTGTATTAGTAGGGGGTTAAGTAAAATGATTTTTAGAGGTATTTCTAATATGTAGTCAAATTAAGGGTATTTTTTAGTATGCCATGAACGCACATGCTATGTTACAGGTTCACTGAGTGAAGCCCCAGTGGCACGTTGTTTGTTGCCTTCCATGGATTTACGTTGATTCGCGTGTCGTGGAGATTACAATAAAATTCACAGGCTCCATCTACTTTTGCTATAAGAGAGAGGAACCTCCACTGCAGAATTAACAAGCAAAGAAAATAGAAAACAACGCCCCCTTTCTGCAGAAACCATGGACCAAACTTCTGAAACTCAATGATCTCTGCACACAGATCCACCATATTCACAACACAGAAAAAACAGCACACAAACATATTACTCTCACACACCTATACTAATCTATGTACAAAGTAAGAATTCAATCCTCCCATATGAGCTATGATACCAAGAAAGAAATTGGAAGAACGGCCATGTACACAGAAATACACACAAAAATATATTTTCTATTACGCACTTGCATTCAATTACAATACAATTACATAGTTGAACTTAGATCCAACTACTTCTAACCTTAGAGATAGAAGTTGAGAAAATCTCTCAACTACCTTTTAAAAATCTCAAACCAATTCCAAACTCAACGTGTAAGCATTATCTCTAAGTATGAGCCATTATTTCTTCTCTTTGTTCTCTCCTTCGTAGGTTTAACTGTCTTCTCCCATGCCAAAGCTTCATAAATTTATTTTTCATATTAAAATGAAAGGTGATCTAAGTTTCCAGCCATGGCAATCCAGGGATAATATCTTCTTTATCAGCTATACATCCAACACAGTTTGGAATGTATAACAAATTTATCAATATGATTATGAGATCATTAAACACATGCTTTATCCTCCATATTTCTTGCTGGAATATCCAGCTTGTTTGCCAAAATGGCATATCCTATTGTCTCTCAGATTTCTCAGATGGATGTATAGAGACAACAATAGCCTCCCCCGAGTGATTCCTTGCACTTGCAACAGTGAGCAAAATGGGCTGTAAAAAATACTCCAAAATGTCACTTCAATTTCCGCATTCATCTTGTTCTGTTATATCTGGAACCCCAGAAGCAAGTGAAGATACAAAGATTGTAAACACGGTAAAGGGGCAAAATGGGCCACTGAAAATACTCTAACATGTCAATTAATCTCCCCATTCATCATGTTTTGCTAGTTCTGGAACACCAAAACCAAGTGATGATAGGAAGATTGTGACCAAAGTGAATAAATTAGAACCACCTGTAGTGTAACCCATGTCGATGGCAAAAAAAATATACCTGCAAGCAACTATGTTCAGCCTAGTTTATAGGAGGCTTAATGTTTGTTCTTGGTTCCCTCCTAAAGAAGCCCTTTTCTCTTATAAGACCTTGACAAGCTTTAACATAATCACGATGCAAAAATGTACAATCTTATAGCCTCAAAAATTGGCATTTTGGAGTTAAACGGCCTTTAAACATTAAAAAGAACTGACTTAAGCACCTTTTAAAATCGTTTAACTTGATTTGGCAGACAAGAAAAGGGCATGGAAACTGGTTCTTCTGGACAAGAAATTTGAGCTGCTCCAGACAAAAATTGAAAAACTTCAGGCTTTCATGGAGGCAGAGGCAACAGTCTTAAACATCAAAGTGGGTAGATTGGAAGCTGTGTTCAGTCAGGGATTAAAGAACAACCAAGCATATTTGGAGACAAGTGCAGTCCAGTCAAGGAAAAGGAGTCGTGGCATTGCCGATCGAGCCCTGGAAGTTTCAGATCAAGCTGCAGATCCGAGCAAAGCAGACCCGCAAGCTGGGCCATCTGGTTCAAGTCACTCCTATAGACTTAGTTGATGTATTGCAAGTACATTCTGTTGTTAGGTGACTTCTTTAGAGTCTATGGTAGATATCAGTGTTGGAATGTAGTCAGAAGATCTTCTAGATGTAGGGAAATTCGTTTTTGAAGGGGAATGTTCAGTGAAATTTCTGAGAAGCTTGAAAATATAAACGTACTGGCCCAGAATCCAGTTTTTCTTTTTAATATAAAAGTCGCTACCTGTTCCATTTAATTTTTTATTTTTTTGTAAAAGCATGTTTCACTCACTGTTATTTGTATTCATATATACAAGAGCATTCATAAGGTTGCAAATCTTACCAAATATGCAATTTAGTTAAATTTGATACAACTTTAATAAATTTAAAATAAAGTATAAACACTGTCATGTCCAACCAGTGCCCAATGTGAATAACAAAACCATTTCATGCTCCACAATGCGAACCATGCATGCCACCCAACATCTGTTTCTAGCAACACTATCATGTCCAACCAGTGCCCAAAGTGAATAACAAAACCATTTGATGCTCCACAAAGCTTCCATGCATGCCACTTAACATTTGTTTCTAGCAACGGTCCAGAGTATCTACCATCATCCAGCACCCTTAGGAGATTTTTTTCAGCATCAATAAAAAAAAATTCAGAGACAATTGGTAGCAATTTCAAAAGCGGTTTACAAGACCATCTCGACAACATGTTCTCATCCACATTTTTGGGGATGCGATAGTAATTTAAAACCCAGTTTGGCATACAAAAGAGTTTTTCAAAAGGTACCCAATACGAATAGTATGCATGAACTTCTCTTTACAGCCACATTAAATTAGCAGCATTCAGTTCTCACATAGTAATATTCAGTATTGACATACAATAAGTTCAGCACTTTTCAGATTAATTTTCCCACCACCACAAATAAAATTACTGCAGTTATACAACATTTACAGTGTCCACTATCATGACCATGAACAGATAAAATGGAACGAGGAAAAAACTTTCACTTTCATTGCTGCATAATGCAACATTGCAAATACCAACAATCACAGCATTGTTTTTACAACCATATCTGCAACACTAAAAAGCCCTTGTCCAAACCTTCACTATTCAACAATGCAACATTCAACATAACAAAGTTGAAACTGTTCAATGCCAAATGCAGGGGAATCAGCCAGTTTACTGAGCAACAACAATAAAGATCTATAAGCATTCAAAACTTCTCACAACCATTCACATTCTCCATATGGGTAATAGAACAGGCCATAAATTGATAATTGAAAGGCTGTTTCGCAAAATACCTCAACTAACTAAGATTATACACAGCAAAAGTGTTAGGCAAAATTTCTTAAGAAAACTACATTCAATACTAAACTTGCACAAAATCCTTCCTACAAACAGCTCCAAAACACAAATCTGTGTAAACTTCACACTAGCCACAATTCCACTATTCTCTAAGAAAGTAGGACATAAAACTCAGCCTTTCTCCAATAGAAACTGGGCCGTAAAAAATTTAATTGAGAGAGAGCAGGAACAAATGAAAACATTTGAGTTGTAAATTACTATGGTATCATCATATAGCTCTAATATCACATGTAGAGACCCTAAGCTACAAATGGGCACTACAAACACAATCTTCTTGGAAATCAGAACAAAAGCAAAAACACAATAGCTAAGATCAAGACAAGAGAGGAGGCAAACAAATAAACCCCAACAATAACATTACATATCTACAACACCCTCGAGGTTGAGTTACACCGCATTGAATATGCTTGGAGATGGATGCATTCCATGAGCAACATCACTAAGAAATTATCTATCACAATAAGTATGCTGATATCCTATCCTAAGGAGGTATTTATAGTATATACCAACTCATATTTTACTCCCTTGTATCAAATTTGCATGTAGGATATGTTATAAAATTTAGGATGGAGTACCTTAGAAAATATTGGATGATGTGCTATATGGACAAAACATGTTTTAATGTTAGACACTTGGACTGTGTGGGGTACTAGCTGATCTTCACAATGAAGACAAAGGAATGGCTTCGTTGCCATGTTCTCAATTTGCTTAGTGATCATGGTGGCTCCATATCTAATGCACAGCTTTTATACAGTTCTTTGAAGTTTGAATATATGTAGAAATGTGGGCCCCCTGTGTTTCCAGGCCCCGAAATTCATTTGGTACATGCCCAAAAGCTAAAACACAGCCCCGCATTTTGAATGTGCTTTTGACGAAAGGGCACATTCAGGTCCACAAACTTTCTTACAAGCTGTGTGGGAACCACAGGATGCACACAAACTGAAACACCATGCATGCCTTAAGCAATGATGAACTGACCCTAACCTCAAACCTAAAACAAATTGATTTGTTCTTACATTGGATTTAAAAAAAAAAAACTAGAAACCCTAGCAACCCCTAATTTCCTGTAAGAAGAAGCCTGCTCTGACTCAATCCTCACTTTCTTCAAGAACAAGGCTTTCCTACAGCGACAGCAAGCAGTTTTGCTGTGTTTTGGAACACTAGGAGCAAGTTTCAGTGCACTTCCAGACAGAACAGTTGTGGGCAGCATGAAGAGAGTTGTGGGCTTCCTTATCTTTGGTGAAAAGCTTTCTTTCTTCTTTTTGTGGCATCAATGGCTTCTTGAGGTGGTGCTTGCTTTGCACATAGAGCTCCTAAATCAAGCAACACAAATTTTGGATATATAGCCTGAACTGAATACATAAAAGGTTGATTTTGAATATAGCCTCATACATAAAGGTTGCTTTTGGACTTTGCAAAATGAAATAGTCTTTGGGAGTTTACATAATAAACATGGTTCCCACCAAATTGTCAGTTATGCATATCATTTTAATTTTCTTGATCATTTTGTTGAATTATTCCAGTTTTCAAGATAACCTGCTATTCTTTTCTAAATCTATTTTTTGAAACATTTATATTTTGGTATTTTTACCAATTTTCCAAAATTCTGAAGGGCCATGCTTCTATGTTGTACTCATTTTGGAAACTCATACTCATTTCATGCAACTTAGCTTTGAACATTTTGTTGTGAATGTGCAACCAAACCTTAACACAAACTTGGTAATAGTACAACACTATTGAACATGTGTTTGTTTATGCTTCACAATGGTTCACTTAGGTACACCATGCACCTGATGTTGAATATTTTCAACTTGACTGATAGACTTTACTGCTTTGTCCATCTCTTTTTGCACTAGTGCCTACAATCCAATGCCAACTAGATGGGCAACATCCATTGGCATTGCAAATTGAAAACTGACGCAATCCTTGAAAGTGCTACATTCAGTAGAGTTGTGCTTAGATCTGTTCTAGTTCTGTTGGGTGAGAGAGATATGCATCCCAAGTATGCCATTGTTTACTGCTTTGTCCATCTCTTTTTGCACCAGTGCCTACAATCATTGCCACTAGATAGGAAACATCAATTGACCTTGCAAATTGAAAACTGGGGCAATCCTTGAAAGGGCTACATCCAATAGATTTGTGCTTAGCTCTGTTGTCATTCTGTTGGATGAGAAAGAAATATGCATCCCCCATTGTTTATGATTATCCATTCACATTAGCTGTACAACAGTGCAATTGACTACCTTTGTCTATCAGTTGATCTGAAGATGAAATGTTGTAGAGGAATTTAGCTTTTAATCCAGTACATTCCACAAGGTTATCCAATAAGAGTTCGAATAATTTGTTATCAATGTCTAAAAAAATAGAATAGGCCAATCTCAAGTTTACCCACATTTACATAAAGAATAACTTGGCTATGTCATGCACAGTATCATTGTTGTCATATGGCATAACTACTGCCATCTTGAAAAAAAGCAATCAGCCACCATATAAACATTGCCAAACTTGTGTTGGGTGGCTGGCAATCTGATCAGAAAATACATCCGGACAAAATTCCAGGGGCATTATGATATTGGCAAGAGCATGTAGAAGCGTGTTTCATGTTGGTCAATTTCGTGATGGCATGTGCACAAAAGAATCTAATTTTCAATATTGGTGCAAGGATTTGGCAGTAGAACTATTGCTGCAAGATAACAAGAGGTTTTTGGACACCCAAATAACCCATTGAACTGGGAAATTGTGCTTTCCATATGACCTTTTGACATCATTCTTCTTCAGGAACCCAGAGATATCCAAGGCAATATTACCATGCAAATAGAAACCAGAAACCAGGTTACTTGAGAAAAGTTTCTGGTAAATCAGAGTGAAAGGTGGATCGATTTCATAGAAATTCGATTAGGCACAAATCTTGTGTCCACAACTACTTAAGATAATTAGCAGGGCACTGACAAAATGATGATATAAGCAGAGTTCAAAAGGATTGTTGATCTGTGCTTATGTTTAATAAGCTAATGGAACTATTGTAGTTATGTCATCCTTTCAAAACGATGTGTATTTTGCATCTTACTCTGGGTTTATGTAAACTAAAATGTCTTATGGTTTTAGTGTACTATCATTTCCTTTCCCAATATAATTAGTAGGGCACTGACAAAAAGATGATTTAAGCAGAGCTCAAAAGGATTGTTGATCTGTCCTTGCATTTGATAACATAAAGGAACTATCGTAGCTGTGTCAACTATTTAAAATGATGTGTATTTTGCATCTTACTTTGGGTTTAAACAAACTGAAATGGCTTCTGGTTTTAGTGTACTGTTATTTCCTTTCTCAATATCTAATGCCCCCACTGGCACACTGCTTGAACAATGGCATAGAACTCACAATTGTGCCTTGTGTGATTTGCATGGCATCTTGGGCTGATAAGACTTACAAACTCTGCTCCGAATCCAATGATAATGTAGATAAAGCATAGCTATTGCCTGGGAATTGCAACATTGCTTATTCTGAATACCAAAATAGGAAAAATAAGTTACTAGGCTGAGGGAAAATAAGGGTCATAGCAGATGAGGTAAACAAAGTTTGATTAAAGAGAACTTTGTATCTTCCTGCCTGCACAGAAAAGTAATGAGCGAGTCACTTTAAATTGGAAATTGAATGATTGGTTCTTAAAAATATTTACGGTTGAACAGAACAAGTGTTCTTTTCCAAATTAATAAAGGTCGGAATTTTACAAGGATAGTAGTGAGTCTAAGCCCGATTTGTCCCATATGAAACCTAAGTAATAAAGCATGTAGTCTGCATTTTCAAATGTACATTTTATGTTGGACGTCCTGCTGATTTGAAATACAATATCCTCCAAACGGTAAAGCAGATGACATAGACAGGCTCAAAGCTGAATTCCTAAAATGGGGAGCTGAGCTCCTTGCTCTGCATTTAAAAAGAATTTTCAATGGGATCATCCAGGATGGCTTTCCGGGAGAGTGGATTATTAGTATGGTCATTCCTCTCTTTAAGAGTGGAGATATCAATAACCCCTCTAACTACCGCACTATTATGGTCAAACCCCTCATGGGCAAGCTTTTTGGGAGCATGATAGAGTGAAGAATCAGCAGTTGGGCAGAAAGTAAGGGAAAAAGGGCAAAAGGACAAGCACGCTTTAGATCTAGACACTCTACCATTGACCACTGTCACCCTTAGGCATTTGATAGAGAAAGTTTGGGACAAGCAAGGTGAAACAGCCTATTGTTGTTTTGTGGACTTTAAGAAAGCCTTTGACACAGTGCCTAGAGACAAACTATGGAACAAGATGGAAGAGTTGGGTATCCCAGATGAGTATAGAGCAGCAGTTCATAGACTTTATGAGAAGGTTAGAGCTAAAATCAGAACAAGTGAAGGAATGTCCGAATGTTTTAGTGGTGACATTGGTGTCAAACAGGGATGTCCTCTATCCCCCACTTTGTTCAGTTTATATATCAATAAGTTGGAAGCTTGGTTAAGCAAAGCGGATGGAGAAGGGGTTCATCTAGCAAGCTACATGGTAAAGTTGCTTCTATATGCAGATGATCTTATCCTAATCTCAAAAACAGTGCATGGATTAAGTAAACACTTAAAGGTCTTAGAACACTTTTTTCAAGAGGTGGGGACGCAAGTGAACATTAACAAGACCAAAATCATGATTTTCTCCTTACGTAGAAAAGACAAACCAAACATTTTTCTTTTCGAAGGTAGTTCTCTGGAGATAGTGAAAGAATACAAATATCTTGGGATTGAATTCCACCAGAAGCTCGGTTGGGAGTCTTGTAGGACAAAGAGGATTCAGGGAGGATGGAGAACCTCATACTTACTCCAAAATAGGTGCAGAAAAGCTGAACTTTGGGATTGGAAAACCAAGAAAAGCCTTTTTGGTTTGTTGGTTACGCCGGTTGTTCTCTACGGTTGTGAAGTATGGGGAAGCAGCATGTCAACTTGCAGCTGGAGGCAGTTAAAAAGAATACAGAAACATCTAATTACTAGCAGTCTCAAAGTTAAAGCTACAGTCCCTTAAGAAATCCTTTTCGCTGAAGCAAACACTTTTCCATTGGAGGCAACTGCGACAACCAGGTCAATAAGCTATCTAAAGAAGACTAGAAACATGGATAGCGAACATTGGCCCAAGATAGCTATGGAAGAGGGATTAGATCGTAGAAAGGAAATTTGGATGAAGCAAAACAGAAAGTGGTTGATTAAGTGGAATATCAAGCTGCATGAATGCCCTAGCACCAACGAGGAAATAAAAAAAATTGTGATGGAAAAATTTAGGACCGCCATGTGGACCAATCACAATGGGCGTAAAAAAGCATACTACATCAAAGAGTTCAATCCAACTTCTGACCATGGTGAGAAAACATATTTAGGAGCAGCTATTAAAGGAAAAGCAAGGGTGCTAGTGGGACAGTTGAGGACAAGGTTACATCACCTTAGATGTGAAACTGGCAGGTGGAAGAACCCCAAGGAAGTTTGGGGAGAGAGAACTTGCATTTTTTGCAATAAGGGTGTGGTAGAGACGGAATGGCACTTGTCATGGAGTGTGCAACCTATAAGGATATCCGCATTCAATATGAAAACAATCTAAACGTTTTTATAAATATTTTCGGAAAAATCACACTAGAAAATCTTTGTCGACGCGTTTCGAACCAACGAGTGTCGTTCATCGTCAGGACAAGTTGAAAAAATCAGATCATGGCTACATGTTAAATAGGGATTGCAGATCTTCCAACAGTTAGGTTTGACTGAAAAACGACTATATTAGACTCAAATGGACCAAGGCCATAATTGATTAAGAAACGGCTAGATTAGGTAGGTTAAAATTATTTAATTATAATAATATTATCAATGAATTAGAGTAAAAATACTAATATTTTATAATGCCATTTAATACATTCTTGGTTTATTTAATAAGTTTTATAAAAATATTATACTACATCTTATTAAATCATTATCATAACATTATAATAGTGCTAGTATTTTCATCATTATAAATTTTTAGCCAAAACCTACTACTCAAATCTAAATATTAATCTTATAATGGTTAATATTAACCCCTTATAGTTAGTTATAACAAGGGTAATCTTAATTATAATGATATTATTAATGTATAATATTAATATTTATTTAATACAAGTTAATCTTATTTATAACTAACCCATTTAGTTAGTTATAAATATATTTTAGTTATTTTGTAATAGTAATTTTATAAGAGCCCCAAGGGTTAGCTCAGTTGGTCAAAATTAGTGTCTCGCCATCGGGAGGTCACAGGGTCCATTCTCCCCGAAGCCCTTGGGGTTAGGCCTTGCTAGTGGGCCGCGGGGCTAGATTCCCTTCGGGGTCGATCAGCCCAGATTTTTCCGTGGACGTAACGCCACCCGTTGACCACAGTGTCTGTGAACCACAACCAAAAAAAAAGAGTAATTTTATAATTGTTTTAAGTAAATATGAAAAAATAAATATAGATTTAGAGATGTAAGATAATTAATATTTAATATTTTATTTGCTATGAAAATATGCAATTATTTATGATTATAAGATAAAGATTTGGATTAAAAAAAAAAAAAAAATTAATGTGCAAACATACCATAGGAGGAGAGATGAGAGAACGTATATTTCCACACTTATTCATATTGATTTTTATATCTTGTGGAGAGTTTTGTTGAACAATATCTAATTGGAAATTGAAGAAAATGATTTAATCAAAGTTTGCATAGGAAAGATGTCTATTAACATTAAAATATTCAAAAAATATGTCCACACTGTGATTGTCTACGAAGGCATTCATACACTACCCCCTCCAATTTTGAACCTGTGAACTTTTATGAGGAAACACATGCTCTTAACCATTAGGTCCACTCAAGGAGGTTGAGATTTATCTCAATGGTATATGTGTCATTTTTACTTTTCAATTTCAATTAAAAAATATGTTATAATATATATATATATATATATATATATATATATATATACAAAAGAAAAAAAACTAAAACTGGATTTTATTAAGAGAACTAAAAACCAATTACATATTTTGTTTGTCATTAATACAATATTGTTCCTAAACATCCAGCGAAAGCCATCCTATCTCTGAATATGATGATCACAATATTAGTCTAGAGGCATTTCGAATCAACATCTACCAAAATATTATTCAAAACAAAATCATCTAAAAAGTTCAGGATGATATACAAACAAAAAGATGATGAAAACCTTGCAATATGAACTGAAAAGTAATCATCTAGTATTCCAGACACAGGCATCATTATGGGAGAGCAGCGCGCCCTTCCTCTTGAACTACACCATATGATACAAAGTTAAAAGAAATGTACCCTTCAGCGTCATTCAAACCCATTTTGGATAGAGAGTCGGTTTTCCCATTTGATTCCCTGTAGTTATGATGTATGTCAAAACTCAGAAAAGTTGAGTGAGTGCACTGATTCGGTCCCGCCATTCTCTGAGATCTAGAGTATCAAAAGTTGTGTTACCCATAATGCCATCAATGATAGTCTTCGAATCATCGTAGACATGGATGTTCTGGATTTGTTTTTCCTTTGCAAACCAGAGAAATCTCCACAGGGCCACCATCTTCACCCTAGAATTTGTGCCCATCCCCCAAACCAATGTAACTTATAGGAAGAATTATCACTGATGCGGAGCCATGCTCCACAACCACATCGCCCCAGTTGTGTTGCACCATAAAAAAACTCTGCCAGCAAGATAATCTGAGGGTGTAAATATCAACCAAACTTGTCCTTGGAAGTCATCATACGGGGTTCCATATTCTCCAACCAAGCAATAACTTTTGAGCAAATCTTGTAAACACTAAATTGAAGCCCTCGGAAAGTGGGGTGATTTCGAGCCTTCCAAATTTCTCAGATTATAAACAACAGATGTATCTGTGTATACGATGCCTCACCAAGCCCCACCACAAACACTGCTCCATAGATGTGAATTGTCTAAACTGGATCTTAAAAAAAGAAAGAGTCATAGACCAAATCTGGAGAGTTATGCTGCAAAAAAGAAAAAGACGTAAAAAAATTCATAATCACCACTGCACAAGGGACACAATCCTGGACCTTGAAAACCATGTTTACAAAGATTGTCCCAAGTTAGAATTTTATTTTTCCACATCAACCAAATGAAAAGAATGATCTTCAGAGGGACACTCGATCTCCATATACAATGAAAACATGGCGCCGACATAGAATTCTGTGCAAGGTACATGATATGCTTATAATTATCTGCAACCACCACCATACCTTTTTCTGAGAGTCCCAGCTCATGAAAGTGAATCACCTCTCGCGTTCCTGCATAGACCAACACTTTTAAGTGTTATGATGTAATTGTTCCATTCCAAAGACATTTGCCCAAACAATCCAATTTGCACAGCCTCTTTCAAAGTCAAAAGGATTCCATTCCAACTGTGGATTACTTGATCCAATAGGAATATACCTCGATAAAGAGTCACGATTGTGCCTTCAGAAAGTCGTGTGGAGTCCTGGACACCAATAATCATGCCCCGACCAATAATCAACATGTTTCCCCTCCCAAAAGACCATTTTAACCACTGCAATAACCATTCCTTTATCTTCTGAAAACTTGACCCGATGTACAATCCCCACCTTTTCCCAATCTCACCCATTCTGATCTAGTCGATGATGGGCCTTCTCATATGATATTTTGCTGAAATGATCTGCTTCCATATGCCATCACCGAACAGTGCCCACATTAGGGATTTCATTAATAGTGGCCAACCAAAAACCTAGGTGTTCAAAATCCCCCAACCATGAAGTTAATTAGGTCTGGAAATAGAGCTCCACGATGTTAAATGAAATTTGTGCTCCCTATCGGCCCTGAACCATAAGAAACGTGCCAATATAGAGAAAATCTTGGATATAATATGAGCAAGAGGAGAAAATAGATGCATCCAGTAAGTGCCCAATTGTTGTAGTACTGATTGTATCAAGGTGAATCTCCCACACAATGAGAACCAACGATGCGTCCAACCCTTGAGTTTGTTATCAAATTTAGAGAGAAACCATGAGTAGTCCTCCAAACGATAGTTTGTTGGCTTCAATATAAATCCTAAATAGGTAAAACCATCTTGTAGACGCTTGGTACCCACCCAAAAAACACCAACAATATAATTTATATCTGCCTCATTCTCGGATGAGAAAATAAGAATGGACTTATGACCATTTGCATTAAGTCCCGAAGCCTCTCCAAATCGGTGGAAAATATAGTGTAATGCCTTCCATTGTGCCCTGGAAATCATCCCAAATGTAAGAATATCATCAACAAAGAAAAGATGAGTTATACTAAGTTACTAACCTCTTAAGCCATTTTCAAACCCATCCATAACCAGAATGAAGAGGAGGTGTGATAAGAAGTAGCCCTGCCTCAGTCCTCTGCCCGCTCAAAAAAATTCAGTGGGGTATCCATTTATAAGTACAGTGAGCCAAGCCTTTGTCACACATGCCATAGTTCAATCAACATTTTGTATCTCAAGCCCGATCTTCAGAAGTATAATCCTAAGAAAAGCCTAGTCGACGCAATCGTATGCTCTCAACAGGTCGATCTTCATTACCATTGCTTCTAGGTTTTTAGTCTGAATGGAATGGATGCACTCCTGAAATAGCAATTGCATCGTGGATAAACCTGTTGTGAAGAAATCCAAATTGTTCACTGGGTATATGAATCGAGAGAGTCCCCTTGATCCGCTTCACAATGACCTTCGAGATGAGCTTGTATATAATATTGCATAGGGAGATCGGTCTTAAATTTGAAAAAGAGATAGGTGCAATGACTTTCGGAATAAGGGAAATGAAAGTAGACTTTATAGATCCCGAAATCAACAACCTGTTCTGGGATTCCTCGAGCATATTGAGCAAACACTAACCCATGAGCTCAAAAAAGTGCAAAAAAATTTCAATGGTCCAGCCATCAGGGTCGGGGCACTTGTCCTTGGCAAATGATTTCAATATCGAGAGAATTTCCTCCTTGGAGACAGGTCTAAAACATTATATTCGAAATCAAACATCCGAGGGTATTCCTCAGTGCCCCAGAGTTGGTTTTCAATGAGCAGCATCTTTGGCCTTGAAAAGATTCTAGAAATAATGTACTACTTCTTTCTAAATCCGACATTGGAATAAATATAATTACCATCTGCCCCCTTTATGCTCCATATTGCGTTGATATTCTTCATGTGACAGGCATAATGATGGAAGAGCTTTGTGTTGCGATCCCCCTCGCGGATCCAAATGGCCCTGCTTTTTAATCTCCAAATAGTCTCTTGTATCAACAGTGTGCAATTTTTTCATTCTTCTAAAGTCTTCAACCTTTCTAATGTATGTGGAGACAGTGGCACGACTAACAGATTCTCTCCAATATCTCGGATTTCATCAACCAAAGCCTTTAGTTACTTATATAGACTAGCCTTATTCTTTTGCTCCCATATGTGAAACTGGCTATTAAGGAAATTTAATTTCAAAGTAATATAATCCATGGCCGACTATCCCAACTGTTCATCAAAAGATTTCCATACACTTGAGACCAGTTTGTTGAAATCTTCGTATTCAAGCCATATCTTGTTGAACTTGAAGGGAATACCCCTCGTGACTGATTTGGTCAGGACAACCTTAAATATATTTGAAGGTTGACTATTACAAAGTAACTAAAATATATTTAAAGGTTGACTATTAGTTAATTATAAAGGTTGACTATTACAAAATAACTAAAATATATTTAAAGGTTGACTATTACAAAATAACTAAAATATATTTAAAGGTTGACAACATGCACCATTTATTTGACAAAAATAAGATCAATCAGATTGCTAGCCTTCTAGTCAAGACTCATAACAAAAGATCTGACATCGGAAGGAATATGAACATGAACATGAGTTAAGGTTGTTATGCTCTGGGTCCCATAAGCTGCTCAGCCTCGTGGACGTCATTAAAATCATTCATTTCATTTCCATGCTTCCGTGGAGCAGACCAGAGTGGAGAGCAAAGAGCAGGAGTGGCCCTTCCCAAAAAAATCCAGGATCAAAGCAGTTCCGGAAGAATTGGAGCTCTGGGTAGTGGGAGCAATTCCAGCGAGGGACTGAGGTGCGTAGTTGAATTAAGTAAATGCAATCTCTATTATATTATAATGCGTGTTTGTGAAATCGGGGATTAGCCCAGGACTTGATGGTTAAAGCACTCACCATTCATGGCAGATGTTCAAATATTAAATCTCATGGAATCCTCCCCTGACACGGGGCTGGGGTTCAAAGCTCCCAAGGATTAAAAAAACCAGATAAAAAAAAAATTTAAATGTTAAAAAATTGAAAGTATCTGTGAATTCAATCCATTTGTCTAAAATGCATACCAATATAAAGAAAACAAACGCACGGAAACCAGAATCTATCCACCCATTGTTAAGTGGCTGCAATAAATACCTTATTTCAAAGATTCCAAAAATTTCAAATGGCAGATTCATATAAGCAACAATTTGAGTTTTCATATTGAAAAGGCTCTCTGCGTTACCAAGCAGATCCAAAAATAATCCAAATTAAAACAGACAAAGTGCAGAAGAGCAAGAGGAGATAAAAATAA